>QGMJ01000468.1:0-26121 GCA_007821545.1 Lachnellula subtilissima
GGAGAAGAATTTGTTGAGGGATGTGAGGATTGAGAGCTTTGTTTTGTTAGTATTGGGTAGGCGGGAGAAGGGAGAGGGGCATACTGTTCGCGAGCCCAGAACATCTGCCACTGCAGGAGCCATATATATATTCTCCCCCACGACGAAATACGTAGAATGCAACACAATCTCATCCTCTTCATTCTGCCTCTTCCTCCGGGTCTGTTTCCGTATAACCCAGACCCCTGTCCCATTCACAGGATCTGCCGGTTCCTGCGCAACCATAAACTCTAGCCCTGACATTGTTTTCAGGCGTCCTTCGAAGGCTTCTCGCGTTTGGATGACGGGCAGCATGGTTGGGTTGTAGAGCGCTTGCGAGAAAAGGACGGCGTTGTTGGAGGTCTTGTCGAAGAAGGGGGACTCGGCGAAGTAGAAGAGGACTGAGTTGGAGTGGATGCCCTGCATGCTCATTGCTATTTGCGGGGAGCGCCATTGGATTTCGTCGAGGGGGGGCTCTTGTGAGGCCATTGTGGGCGGTTATGATGGGAGTATATGGCAGGTCTGACTCTCTTCATACAATACTGTTGGTGGTGGTGGTGCTGGTGACACTACGGTACATAATTCAATGCCGGAGACTGAGGTTGATGTAGGTAGGGGTAGGTATCTGGCGAGTCAGTTGATTGCCCCACTTGGCGCGAAATGAATCGTCTATCGTTAAGGACGTTCCCCGTCCTTACCATCATGTCAACTTCTCACTTCCTTCAACTATAAATCATTATCTCTCCCACCACACTATGTGGATCCTGTGCTTTGCTCAGTTTTTGACGGAAACGTTAGATAATCCCATTTGATTCGTCCGAGGGTATCATCAATCTAATGACATTCTACAGACCAACGCGCGAGAAAGACCTGATCTCCGGACCAGACCATACCTCGTCCGAAATACAAGGAACTTTGTGATGGACGCAAATCTACAGGTAGACCAAGACTTTAGAATGGGCGAAAACGTTTAACCAATCGATTGCAACTCGGAAGACCCCATCAATATTGGAATTTCTGACAGCGATGAGGATCACCACCGGCATGGATTGCTCGAGAGATGGAGAAGCTGGAGCAATAATGCCAGGAGACAGACCGTTTTGCTACTCTTAGTCCTGTGTTTACTAGTAGTAGAACTTCGACAGCATCTAGACCGATAAGAATGTTTGCCCCTGTGTCCAACCTGGCTTCCAAGGAACTGAGTCTCCTCAAGGACGTTAGGATCTCCTTACAATCGACACTAGACAACGCGATCAAGACGAGATGATTTCTTGGAACACTTAGATAATTCGTTTGGGGCAGATATATGGATCCAGGATATACTAGCCTACAAGGCTGGAGTTTACCCCACGCAGGTGGCGCTCTTGAAAGATAGGAGCTTCGTCGGCGTGAGAGTAAGATTCTAAGAAGTGGCTCGTCGAGTCTTTGCATACTCTCTGATCTGATAATCTTTATAGTTCTATCAAGGAAGTGTGGATGCTTTGAGGCTGGAACGATAAGCCCATTCCGAGTCACAGCCGAGTATGGAGTACGAAGTAGAAAGAAGTCTGCTTCGGTATTAATAGTGGGCTTAAACAGCACGCTAAGGGTATCATTGGGTTGAAGCCGGGTAAATGAGGCTGCAGTCAGCACGGCAGAGCCTCAGGGTCCATAAGCTCCATTAAAAAGGCTTTAATCAAGTTGCAATCTCCACAACAAATTTGTTCATTTGCTATGTTAAGGCTTCGCCCAGGATGCCAATAGCACTTTATTAAGCGCTGTTGAGCATGACATGATACTTACTACGGGTTTCAGAACATGTTTCTTTTCTAGAAAACTTGTCCCAGCTGAATGATCTATATATACACCCGTTGCAACCCCCCTCACCCCCTCTTCTTGTTGTGGAGATCTTCGTGCGGCTGACTGGCTTGGCGAAAAGAGTAGTGCTCTTGAAGTACGCGCCACACCTTACACTGCATGACCTATTTATACGGAGTAGGCAGGAATTTTCAGCCCCCATTAGGACGGAGCATGTGGCACAGTACAATCGCACACCTCCATATGTTATAATGCCCTCGCCCTTCAAATTGAAGTTCCAAAGTTTTAGCTTCTAAGAAAATCTCAAAATGTTCAAGAAATTCGAAGGTCCATTCTGGTATAGCTATATACAGTGGCCAAATGTCATTGATGCGATAAACAACTGCACAATCCCAGCCGACTCGGCTTCGAGATGGGGAGGTCGTGACAAAACATGTTGGAATCAACTAGATTGCGCCTTGACGGCCGCTGATGCATCTCAACAACAGCAATATTCAAGTGCCGCTACAATTCTCGGACTGGTAAGCCTATTTACTTACTCACTATGTAAGAAAGTTTGCAAATACTTCAGGCACGCTCACGACTTCTATAGTTACCCACCGTACTTTCAATGATGGCAACATCAAGTGAAGAACTTCTTCATATCCACCACCGATATCCCCTCCTGGCCTTCTTGCTCGCACTTTGCAACCCATCGACCATCTTATCCAACATCCGCTCAAAACATCGTCCCAATTCCGAAAGGCTACGAAACGCCAGGGATATGCTGAACTGTAAACGCTCGCCAGAGTATTACACCATGATTGACAGGTTCCTAACTATTCGGCTTCCCGGATCAAAGAAACAATTCAAAATGACAAATTTCATCTATGATCTTATCTTACACATCGCTGCGGCCCTCGTCGCGTCAGTCATGATCTGGCAAGCCCTGCTGCTGGGAATCAGAGGCGTGATAGTCTTCGCGTGCTGGACATGGCACGAGCCTTTCACCTGGGTAGGCGTTGGCGGTCTGGCCCACCTTTTACAAGCCATCGGGTGGCGACTATGCCTCGGCCCCATCAAAGCTTCCGAGCCATGGTCGAGATGGCATTGGAATCTTTCGCGCTCCGGCGGGAACCTGTTACTTGCACATCCTCGCATTGCTCGCTTCTTGGATCTCGTGTTCCAGGTTATCGGGTTGATGAATTATGGGTATGGCACTGTGATGTTGAGTGGTACTAGTCTGGTGAGTCCGAGTAATAGCCTGATGGTGTTTTGTCTCATGGGCTTTGCGAGTATGAGCTCCAGGCTGCTGGTTATTTGGCTGGTGGAGGTGTGGCCTGAAGTGCCAGTTGAGGAGAATGGGACTGCGATGGGTGATTTGAATGAGGGTGATGGGCAGAGTGCGGTCAAGCTGTTAGGGGTTCGGGGTAGGGAGATGCCTGAGATGTAATGTCATATGATTGAAATCGCACCCGTAACGTTCAAAATAACTAATACGTATACCACGATTTCTTCTATCTGCTATCTAGAGCTATATATATACACTATATAAACCCTCATAGCAGAAGGAGGATAATATCTTGTAGACGCTTCACGTTAGTCATCCGAGTCCTATGCCCACTCTCCGGACTTCCTTACCAGTAAAGCTTAGGTTGTGGGGATTAAGGGGAGGTGAGGCTCGTACTAGCGGCAACAGTGCTCGCTACTCTCTCACTTTCCCTACTTGATCCTTTGGAGTATAACAGTGAAGACTAGTTAGAGTGGAAATAATAAGTTTCGTGTGTATAACTAGCTCTTTGCATTAGTGCACATCCGCAGAATAGCAAGAAAGATGACAACTAAAACAATCGGAGTATGAAGCTTTAGAGTAAAAATAGTCTCCATTGTTACTAAGTAGGAACATTCTCACTTCTTTAGAAGTTCGCAGTTCGCGGGAGTAGCAATAGTGTTCGTCACGCCTTTTACTCCCTAGCAGTGAGCTTCCCCTGCTTGACCATATACTCTCAATGCCCTCCCTACCATAAGCAGAGTGCCGTCTTTGCCATTCTAGAGTTCACGAGTGCCGCTTTAGTCATATACTAGTGTAATACAAGTCATAAAATGCATCTGAGACTGAATATTTAGCTTGCATGCAAGGGCACACCTATGTGTGCCTTAAGATATTCACCAAGAAGCATAAAGGCAAGAGCCTTTCCTCCAGCGCTTCTTACCCACTCTCCCATTCAAGTCTCACGTTTTCGCTCTGTGTAACCTCACACCACGCATCGTCCGCATCAATGTTTCAACATCCCGGTTGCTTTGCCCTTAGCACGTCGCCCTCAACATCGTCCTTATGCAGACAAATACCAACGAGGAGGAATGGGCCAATCAGATGGATTTTCCCTCCTGCTTTCAGTCAGCTGGCGGGTCCCATTTCGGGGTTCGAGAGCGCTGAGACTGGGTAAGTTCCTTTTTGTTTTGTCCTGCTAACGTCTTGAAGGCTGACCCCCAATACCCCAACGATTGGCCCTCGAGCCAGATCACAGGGTTACATTGTCCCTCCACTGTCGGCAATGTTGCTTCCTTGAACGTTTCAAATCTCCATGAACATGGGACATTCAACAGCCTTGTTTCCCAATGGTTCGAAGGACCAGGATTGGCTTCGTCAATCCTGCTTTCATGAATATTAATTCCAAGCAAGGTTAAGATTTCGGCTTGAATATTCTACAATTAGTGAGCGAAATCAGAGAAGAGGGGGTAAACACGTGACCTGATAAGTGTATATAAAAATCACAATTCATACCCGATGGGGCAACTACTGTTCAAATTCTCATTAAATCCTATACCCCAACCTTAATGAAGGTTTACTACCTATCTACTACGATAGCGATGCGGCCATACACAGACAAGAGATCATCCGAGCGCTATTCAAAGGCTTATCAATTTTAGCGATTGCTCATCATCTTACAACTATCATTGACCATGATTAAATTAGTATTCCATGAATTAGTTTTGTTGAAGATTCAGTTCCACCCATTAAAGACTTAGCTGAGAGGAATGCTAACTCTACCCCTAGAATGGAACCACCTTTCAACTTGTGGCGCCGGAAAGGGCGAGTTTATAACATCATACAGCAGAGTAATGAAACTCAAGACTCTATCACGTGTCTAAAACAATGAGATAATCAATGTTATATCATTATAAGAAACTTAAAAGCAAAAAGGATAATACTTTTCCTAACCATAATATCAGTATATCCCCGCTAAAGCCCCTTTCCGGAAAGACTTGACATCATCCGCTCTCTCACTCGCAACATCAACCTCAATAATTCGAATGATGCCCGCATGGTCCACAATATGCTCATCACTCCCACCGCTATTATCATAAAAGCTCTTGAGCTCAATGTCCGTAGACTGCATCATCGTTCTCCGGCGGTCGCCCAATGTGGATGTCTTGCTCGGCTGACCGTTCTCGCCACCAGCGGATATCTTAGTCAAGATAGAACTCATGCGATTGCGACCCCTGCTGGTGTTGTTGCTGCCTTTCATATCTGCGGTGATAGAGTGGAATGTTCCAAGCTCCCCTGTCCCCATCTGAAGACCCGAATCGTTGGTACTTCTGAATGAATATCCTAGAAGTCTGGGTACGTAGTGCTTGGCGATCGGCTTTAGAGCAGGGACCGATGCGCAGATGATGGCCAAATCAAACTCGAGCGCCGTCCATGCAGAGAATTTGGCCATGTCCCAAGTGCTGATGAGCATTGTTAGTTGTGAAGTTGGATTTGGTATATTTAGTACTAGTTCCTCGTGTGGCATACGTGTATAGAAAATAGGATTTTACTTACACATCGCTTGTCCATGAGAGTCGAGAGAGCGTACTCATACGAACGGCAGACGCGGCACAGACTACAAGACTAGCACCCAACAGGATTGACAATACGACCTTTTGTCTTATATTGATTTGTACACCTAGCATCAAAATTAGCTACTGTAACGCAGTTCTAGAAGACAACGGGTTTTAGGTTATGCATGCGTACTGTATAACATCGGAAGGGGCATCAACACGATCACGAGATCCGAAAAGACGTTTAGTGCAGAGATGGAAAATAGCAATGCCTGTCTGTTCAAGCACTTCGTCGCAATATTGGCGTTCCATATTCCATTGATAGGGTGGCAAGTGAAAATGAGCGTTACTATGCTAGTGATTGAGTACGTAGCCACAAAGACAATAAGTGCAAAAATTAACTTTCGCATCCATGAAAGCTGGGTTGCGTTTTGCGGGTGGAGACGAATCATGAATGCCAGCATGGAAAGCTTGGTGAACCCGAGAGATATGGGGTAGATGATTTGAGAGTACCAATGGAACTGTAAGTTTGCGAATTAGTAGTGTGCGGCCATCCGCGCAAGAGAGGTTAACTGACTCGTGCTATTTGCGCTGCTTGAGTATCATGCAAGTCTCCAATATGTTTTCCCATCCCGAGGTGAACATCTAAGAGCCATCAAACGTTAGACTCAGACTATGCGCCTTCTCGGTATGTGTTATTCTCTCAAGAGGGGCATACTGTGTGCATTGAAAGCCATAATCACAAAAGCAGCTGCTTGTGATATGCATATGAAGTGATCATCTATTCCAGTCCGACTGAACTTTATTCTAGCGAACAACCTCATCCCCACCACAAAAGCCGCCAGGATAGTTAGGCCAACATTGAGCCCTAAAATCAACCCATTATTGTTTGGAATAGCCTAGTTGAAACGATTAATGGCAAATAAATAGATATAAGAAGATAGATCTTACTCCAATCGAGGGCCTTGTCCCTGGAGGCCCTTCTCCTGTACCATTAAATATGTAGAAAGTACCCAAGTCAGGGGTGCCTGTCGGAAACTGCAAAGTAACGGTAGTGGTAAACGCGGGGTTCCCAGCAGCTGGAGGTGGTGGCTTCGCATTTGCCATGCCTAGTTAACAAGTGAACAAGAAAGAGTGAGAACAACACCTGTTCATCACGGCGGAAGAGCCTTGATTATACAACGACGTCGTTTTTTGACACAAGGATAAGGTTTTTCGTGCATCATTTGGAAATGCTGGGATAAGGCAATGATACTTATCGCATTTATCCCCATACATCGGGATGAATATGATGTATGAAGCTCGGCATAGCCACCTCTGTATCAGCGTCCATGTATTATACATCTCAACGGCACAGGAACGGGCATAGGCCGCAATTGGAAGCCAAAGCGTAAAAGCCAGTCACACAAAGAATCTTTCCAGTATCCAGCAGTCCCAGATGCACTATTTAGGTCGGTGGCTGGCAGATAATGCAGTCCTGTAACGGTATGACATAAATTCAGCGCACATGATACTTCGATGTTCGGCAGGTGCATTTAGGTGTGTAGGCGTATCCGAGGGCATCCTAAGCCTTTTACGGAGGTGTACCTCACAGTTACCAAACATCTCCGTGCTTGCATGTACCCCTGACCTAGGGATCTGGATTACCTCGCAGACTGCTTATCAGCACTATCCGCAATCAATTCTATTGGTCCAAAATATTCTTCCTTATTCATCATTGGCTTTCCGTCCTAGATTTTTCTCTGCATGGCCAACGAAATGCTGGTAGAACTTCACCTTCCAAAGTAGGATTGTTAGCGCCGTCCAGCCTTATATGCGTTGTGAGTAGAAGGCATCGTGCAATTGATTTTACCATATCTGATCTCATAGATAAGCACAAATAAGTATTTACATTTGTTGTCTAGCCTGCAGGGAGAATTACCAAATCCGCAACTGGTCTTGCCTTGCTTTAAACACACTCTATCGACCATATGGCAACGTGTGAGAATATGATAATTATTAATAGCTAGTAGGCAAGAAGGTTGAAATTATTGCAGCAAAAGACGTCTTGCATCAAACAACGCTTCTCCTTATATGTGTGTACTTCTCAGATGTATAGATAAGTAGCACTATGGCGGTACTCCCGGAGGACGCGTGCCCATAGCATACACAATCGAGATTTTTGGCAAGCTTAACGCCAAATAAGACCCACGCAGATATTGCATCAGCAACTCTTTTTACCAAGAACTGAGTAGGCGACCTTAGGATAATGAATAACCCCGCATCAAGCAGAGCCGCGTCATCATAGGAGTAGGTCCAGACATGGATATTAAACACATATGGATAAAAGCTTCAACGTCACCAAAGAGGTCTTGACTCTTGAGCCGAACGAAAAAGCGGTCCGACATGGTCCACAATGCCTCTACTCCGTACCTTACTTACTTATGGTGTTGTGTGGCAAAGTCAAAGCGTCGAAATGAAACAGCACGTGAATTTGATAACATGATTGCAGTATCCTGTACAGTGACCAGGGGAAAATTGGTATCGAATTGAATAACAGCGTCCTTGTCTGTTAATTGAATGCGGAATGCGGCAAAGAAATTAAACGTCTTCTTGACATTATTCGTATAGTTGAAGTCGCCATTACCCGATGTCGCAACTCCTTAATACTTGCCGTAGTATTTGCATTATCAGGTGTTGTTAGTTACGCTGTTTCACCTGTTCAAAGGGGAGTGGCGTGCTTATTTTATGGGTGTTGCTATACAGATGTGCACACCTTTTATTGGAGAGTGCGGTCTTAGCTATAAATAACTTTGTAGGTGCGGTATTGGTCATTTGAGGTTACAAGTAATGCCGATATCTTTTGAACTCCATTAATCGCTAGAACTATAGCAATGTATTCTCCCCCTCCTCCCCCTCCTTCATCACGCTAATATTTTCAACCCATCAATGCCATTACACCTTTTCCCCAAACCCCACAACCCCAGAACTCCGTTCCGGACTAACATCCCCATCTCCAGCAAGCGTCCGAGTCGTATCCACAGGACGAGGATTCCATTTCAGCAGCGCAGCAAGACCGAGCGATGCGATGACTTGCAGCATCAGGAAACCGGCTGCGGTGTAGTTTCCTTTGACGACGGCGGGTTGGTCGACGGTTTTGAATACTGCGAGGGGGCTGGAAAGAAGAGAAAGAAAGAGGATTGTTAGTATGATGAAGGATATAGGATATATTGGGAAGGAGGGGGGAGGTGCGGTTTTTGGAGGGGGGTGGGGGAAGGACATACACGGTTGCTGCGAAAACAGCAGCCCATACGTTGAGACCGGCCATGGCGAATGATCGGGTTTGTGGATCGCCGTCGCTGTGTGGTGTTAGTTGTCTTGTGGTTGAGTGATAGTATGGAGAGGAGGGAGGAGGCACATACAGAATATCGCTTGTCCATGCCCAGAACATGCTATAATGACAGTGAGATAAAATAATGAAGAAGCATTTGAAAATCCCGATCACATGGCGAGAAGGACCTACCAGTTCGACGCCTCTCCCCATCCACTATTGTAGTATAGAAACCAGCGGAATGCTCTGTTATGAGGGTATACGGGAGTAGCTGCTAGTAAGATGCAGACGATGAAGTTTATAGTGCAGCCGAGGACCATCATGGGCCATCTGCGAGCTTTGAGGAACGTATCACCTGTTGGTGATTAGTCGTTTCATTCGTAGTCTAACGGCAGTGACTAGACTATACTTACTGATCCATGCCATACCAACCGTTGTTACGAGGATTGTGGCATACATTGGAGTTTGTGTAGTTGTCTGTGATAGTGACAATTAGCGTGTGGATGTATGGGGGATGAGCTTGAGTGCGCACTGATTTGGGGGATAGTAAAGGATCCTGGCTTGATGATGTTCCAGCCCTTGAACCAGAAATTTAGAGATAGCGAGGGTTGCATTCCAATCATGTTGCATCTATGTTGCGTCAGCTGCTACACGAAGGGTATGAAAAGAATGAAGACTATCCATACATTGAGATGACCCAAAGAATCCAAATCTCTGGTGTGGTAAACCACTTCTTGACCTACCTCCCGTATTAGCGACAGAACTGGCTATTTCATGATTTATATATACCTGAGCGCGAGTAAAAGAAACCTTCTCAGCTCTGCCTTCCTTCGGATGTCGATCCTTCGCAAGTTGGACTTCAGCTTCCGAGAACATGAAATTCGCAGTGAGGTGCGAGGGGACTTCCGGAAGCAAGATTATTTGTGGAAGGGTTATGGCTAATGAGATTATGCCATCAATTATCATGAGCTAATCCAATCAGTTAATCAGAATACCATGCAGGCGGATTTCAGAACACTCATAACATACCCATCTCCATCCGGACAAGCCATTAACGCCGTCAAGACCAGTGTAAGCAGCGCTTTGCAGGTATGAGTTGATCATAGGCCCGACCTGAGATGCTGTATTGACTAAAGCAAGACGCTAGTAAAGGGATACCTCGAGTTAGTGCTTGCAAATTAATATTTGAAGATAGGCATATGTAGCTTACTGTTGCTAGCTCACTATTTTGGTACCATGAGCCGCAGAGGTACATAACTACACTGCGCATTAGTAGATGCGAGAAAGAAGATGGGAGAGTTCTTACTGGCAGAATAGTGTCCACTAGTTGAATGTGAGCATATTGGGAACCTTTTTGTTTCATGGGGACCGGGGTGATACGTACGTTTCAAATACGCCAATGAGGGTCCTCAGAGCATACATTTGCCCCGCGGTCTCGATTCTGGATTGTGCGAAGGTACTATAGGTTATGAGTCTAAATTGTCAAGTTTCATATTTCGTATCCACGAACCATATTGTCCATGCTATTTGGATGCATCTTAAAAAAGTGTTAGTGATTTTTCTTAAAGAGAATTTGTGGTACTTACGGAATGAAATATCTTGGTTTCGTTCGAACAAGGATGAAACTTGAAGGCCATAGTGCAACCATCTATTTCAATGGCATGAGATGAAATGTTTTGCTAGATTGGAATAGGGATCTCCTACCAAACCGACATTGTAGCACGTCTATTCGAATCCATTTTAGCGTTCGTAATCTGTAATAGGGAGAGAAGATGAGCACGTACTGTAGCGTAATTCAATTGCTGCAAGTTTATATCAGCGCTTGGTGTTACTTAATATATCATATGGTTCACTAACATTACCATAGAAATGAAGCTCTTCTTTCATTCCAGATACGAAGGCTGTCTGAAGATTTGCCCTGAATCCCGTTAGCCAACATCTAGAAAGTCTCTAGCACTATACGGTGTGCCTACTTGTCGATAAACTTTATAAAAGTCCCAAGAAATCCAAAAACCAGAAGCGTAAAGTCCACCTTTCCATCGGATATTGTTAGCTATGAGGCAGCCATTACTGAACAGCAAGATCTAACCTTGCGAATAAGACGTTGTTCCTATATTGCAACCGTATCAGTTTTCCTCTACAATGATGTCTGTTCAATCTGCTCACCTCTTCACTTTTGGCCCAAGTAACCCAAAAGTAACTCTGCCATTTCCGGCCTTTTAGGGGATTTGACCTATACTCCGAGCTGGATGCGTCTTCGTCGCTTGTTACAGGACTCGCAACCACTTCTGGGGCACCCATGATGATATGCTGTCCTTGGAAGGTGAAAAACTAATAGAATTATAGAAGAGTGAATAGCGAAGAAGAAAAGTAGGGACGAGACTGTGGTAGAGAACAATACCTAGTACTTGTACGGACAGGATAGTCATCGGCCTCGATGACCTAGAAGGTAGCAAGTAGAGGGGCTTGGGAAACAGGGAGGTACCATGGGACCTCATGGCGTCCCGTGGTTGACCCAACATCGTGGTCATGTAAATCATAGGTCCACCAGTGCATTCGCTTGGGTCACCTTCTAGGACGAATCCTGTTGCTGTCAAAGCTTGCGCTCAAAACTATGGAGCATAGTAATGGGATTTGATTACAAAGCAGTCCTCCAAAGTTGCAAAGTAGCGTATTACTGCCTGCAGTTATCTGTTGTTGCGTGTTCGAAGAACAGAATCACGTCTTCGCGGAGATTCACTTTTAGCCCACCTTTGACTGGCTTCTCGCTTAAAGTGGGGAGGAAAAGGGGGTTTGGCCTTGAGACCAGCTCTTCGGCTAGTTGCCTTTATCCCCAAACGGCCATTGAAGGCAGTGGCATTGAAGAGCATATGGCACCTTCATCAGTTCATGCTGTACGTAGGTACGTACCCACACAAGAGAAACGGACTTCTCCTACCCAGCCCTGCAGGCCGCTGTCAGGCGATTGAAGAGCTTGGCGCTTGACAGTCGCGTTGCATAAAGCAAGTGTGCAAGGTGGGAGAAAAATAAAGAAAGACCTGAATCTCGACATCGAATTTCGCGAAGTGATCATCATGCCGTCCCCATCCGAAGCGCTTCTCCGAGCTCCTTTGAGCTATTCTCATACGCTAGACGAGTATGAATCGTTTGATGTCACTGGACCCATTGGGCTCGAGTTCCCCAAGGTGCAATTGAGTGAGCTATTGAAGGACGATGCAAAGATTAAAGATCTTGCAATTTTAGGTAAATTTCATCTCTAGAAATGTTAGCACGTTGCCGTATATCAATGCTGATGATAAAATGCAGCGTCGCAGAGAGGGGCACTCTTCTTCCGAGCCCAAGATATCAGTAATGACCAGATGAAAGACCTAGGAAACAAACTCGGGGAACTCACCAACAAGCCTTCCGACTCGAAGCTGCACCGCCATGCATTGAGCAGCAAGGACAACGTGAAGAACCACGACGAAAATGGGAAGACAGACGAGGAAGTGTTTTTCGTGTCGTCAGTGGTCAGCCAGCCAGCACACCTCTTTTGCTTGCAAAAATGAATAAAAACAACATGTGCTGATTCCTCCCTCCTTTGGAATAGCGAGAAAAGGAAAACCACAGTAACAGATTCGACGCACCCCTTCCCAAACTAGCCAGCTACCTCTGGCATTCCGACATCTCTTTCGAGCATATCCCCGCAGATTATGGCGTTTTGAAAATGGCTGAGATGCCAGACGATGTTGGTGGGGACACGATTTTTGCCTGCGCATACGAGATGTACGACCGCATGTCTCCATACTGGCAGAAGCTGTGCGATGGATTGACAGCGACACATTTTCAGGTGAGCCGGCTCTACTATAGCTAACTCAGGTTTCCGCCTTTGATTTTCAGCCATTACTAACAACTCATTTCTTCAGCCGGTCTTCTCACGTGTGTTGCAGCAATCGAAAGATCCGCTGATTTCAGAAAACCGCGGTCATCCTGAGAATACAGGACTTGGTTTTAGTGCTACACAGTATGAATAAAGCCTCGCCTTACACATCCGTTTGAGACCTATCCAGCTAACACTCAAAACCAAGTCCAGTAGTGCGAACGAATCCCGTAACCGGGTAATCAAGCAATCAATCTCTGCCAATGCTAAGCTAGCTAATGAATGATTGTAGATGGAAACACCTTTTCGCTGCTGGTCAACAGATCCATGATGGGAAGATTAATGGCGTCACGGATCGGGAAGAAGAAATGATGAAGCAATACTGTAGGCAAACCCCAACCGAAAACCGACTATTCCAAGATTGTCTGACTAACGATTACATGTAGTTCTGCAACTCATAACAGAGAACCACGATTTACAGTGTCGCTTCAAATGGGGAGTAAACGACATAGTCGTGTGGGATAAGTACGTGCCCAGCCCTTGTCTTCTCAATCTAATACCCGCTAATATAGATAATACAGCCGTTCAACATTCCACAGTGCAACCAAGTAAGCAATCTCTATTTCTAAAAGTTAAAATTGAGATTATGCAGTGTTAACTCAAGCACTAGTGATTACAACGGAAAGCGCAAACTAATCAGAATCACCTCGATCGGCGAAAAACCGTACTTGGATCCCAATTCACTATCCAGGGCTCAGGCCTTGAAGAAAATCCACTGCTTCAAGTAGTAACGCCTCCTGCAGAGGCGGAAGAGCCTTCTCAAGGTAGGAAGAAGAGACAGAGGGTAGTTTAATTGTAGATAACAACAACATTCCGAACTTGAAGTCGTGTGAATTTATACTATTGTTTATGCATACAGTGTTATGCAAGGTTCTTGTGCGCAAATTGGAGAATAATGTGGTGGAATATCTACACACTTGATTTTTCGTGCTGAAAAAAGTAGAGAAATATAAATCTATCAAACGGCATCACTGCATGTCACCCCAATAAAAGCGCATGCAGTATCAAGTAAGTATCCATCTTTGCACTAAAGCAAACAGACGCCTGCTAGCTAACTGAATAGCAAGGGACAGCTGAAAAGCATACGGTAGTAACTTTTCATTCCCGGTCACTAGACGAGAACTTCCCCGCATACTTACCTAGGAAGATACCTAGTCAATCGGTCCATCGAAGTTTCAAGCCGAGCCGAGCACGCCATCTATCCCGCTTCCATTTTTGCACAGCAGTGTCTCCATCCCAATAATCTCACTCTCACAAGGCCCGCCGCCCGGGATTACAATACAGTACCGCACCGCGACCCTCGTCGCGGGAACCGATCGATCCCACTTACGAAAAGCGAGAGCGCAAGGAGTGGAGGCAACTACGGTACCCCTCGCCGCTTTCTCTGGGTGCTTTAAAATGCCACAGGTGTTTAAAGGTGAGCACGCAATCGAGGCAAAGAAAGGCACGTGCTGAGCTGGAAAGGATGCAGATCAGCTAGCAGCATAGATAGATAGGCAGGGCTTTTACAGATAGATAGAACATCCACTGGGGCTTATTTACCGAAACTCATTATTGAGTAATCGCCAGCCTCTTTTTTTGTTTCAAGAGAAAAGAAAGGGAAGGAGAAAGAAGAAGAAGAGTAGAGGAATTAGTTATCATAATAATGGTCAAGCGGAAATCTACAGAAGCACTTAACGAAGGTCCAGCAAAAAGAGAATCCCTAAGAAAGATACAGAAAAGCGGGAAAGGCACCATGACATCCACCACGCCAACGCCGATCCAGGAGAATCTGGTCGAGAAGAATGAAGCGTATGGGAAGGCCTTTACGAAGGGCCACTTGGCCCTACCACCCGCGAAACATTACGCTATAGGTGAGTTTTCGTCGCCTGCCCAGTCATCAACACTCTACATATGGATAATCCTTCTTCCTCAAAATTGGTCGATGTTATGATCAGAGCAAGTATATATGCTGATTGCAGTAATAAAAAGTGACATGCATGGACGCACGTATCGATCCCGCAGCCGCATACGGCATCGACCTAGGCGATGCGCACGTGATCCGCAACGCGGGCGGCAGCGCCGTCGACGCACTGCGGTCTCTAGTCATCTCGCAACAGCTGCTGGGAACCAAGGAGATCCTGCTTATTAAGCATACCGGGTGCGGGATGTTGACGTTCGACACGGAGACCGCGACGGGGATTGTGGAGAAGAATCTGGGGGAGGCGGGACTGAAGGAGCTGAAGCGGTTTGTTGGGGGGGAGGGCAAGTTTCAGGATTTTCCGGTCTTGGAGAGCGCGGTGGAGAGTGATGTGAAGTTGTTGAAGGAGAGTAGATTGTTTCCGGATGAGGTGGTTATTTCGGGGTGGGTGTATGAGGTTGAGACGGGGAAAGTGAGGAGGGTTGTTTGAACTTTAGAGAGAATGTGGTGTTGGTGATATTAATTATATCCTAGGTTTGATGTGGTACGTAATACACGTCAATGCTCGTCATTGGTTCTATCCTCCAAAGTTCTGGTTCGTTTTCAGTATGTCTGCCCACCTCCTCATCAATATCCTTCAAAATATTTCGATATCGTTTCACAATAGCCTCATCAAACTCAGCTAGATCAGGCAAAGTCCATTGATCATACAATCTGCCGTGAGTCCTCGACGGAAAGAATCCTTGGTGAGCTAGCAGGAAACGGTAACAGAGGTAACAAAGCGACTTAGATATACCAATAGCTTGTGGTGTCAAATAGGGTTGTCCTTTCTGTTGAGAGATCAGGTCGTAATGCACGGCCAATTGGACTTCGGCGTGGACATGACAAGTTGTCGCCCATTCCTCATATCCAATGTTTGTTGGGACACTTTGGTATGGCGTCAAATACGCCAGTGTTATTCCGCCTTCGAATAAACAAGGATACTCTTTTGCGATCTTGACTAAAGATATGCTCATCCGGCGATATGAAGCAATCTTTTGAATCTGTCGAAGGGATTTCAATGCGGACGCCATTTGATTTGTTGGCTTTGCGCCCACACTACTTTCCAGACGAAGCAAATAACCTTTGATAGCTGAAGTGGAACAGAATTCGAAGCTGCTCAGAACGACATGTTCCATTTCGGTGAGCTCGTCCTCCAAAGCATGTTCGAAGGCTTCATAAACTGCAGCCAGGTCGCCCAAGAGCTTCTCCACCAGCACTCTCGTCGCTCTCTCCTTCTTGGTGTATACGAACTGCACGCGATGAATCAAACCCTCCATATCCTGCCAGAGGGGTTTTTTGTGGCTTTTGGATAAGTATTTGGGCTTGATCCACTTGCTGGACCGGAGCCGTGCAAGAAGGCGACGGAAATGCAACCGAATGACTCCATGAAACAGCGCTTCAACAGGGTCGAATAGAGGATCGAAAAGAGGCGGTCCATTTCCAGCAGCAGCCCTCGATAAAATGACAGACCATTCTTCCAAAGCGCTCTGGACCGTATCGTTGAACGACACGTCCATAGCAGCAAATCGTAGAGTGAGCCTCGGAGCTTGCGGATGCTCTTCAATACACACAGCAGCCACGCTTTGGGCGCCTTCTTCAACGGCAACTAGACAAGCAAACTCGTCAGCCACTTGTTGCTCAACAGCAAGTGGCAATGTGTGCTGAGTTTTTGACTCATTGGGAGACGGTGGATGCCACTCCGCAGTGGTAAAAACTTGTGGTTCGAGTGGCACTGCATTAGTTCTCTCCTCGAGGGCGACCAAATGCTGGCGGAAGACATTCTCAGTCAGATAAAGCCATATTGATTCATCCGGATCCCTGGTACGCACGTCTCTGCGGAACATCTTTCTTTTGGTTTGATAAATCGAGGAATAGATAGGTATAAATATTAGAGTTTGGGTCAAGATGAGCCGATGAGCTAAGTATTCGCTAGTCCAAAAGCGGCAAGTTACACTCACTAAGGTATTCTTCTAACTTTGAAATAACAAGACAACTAGCGATTTTGCACAGGAGAGAAGAGAACAATTCCCTTCAAAATAGTAACTATAAAAATCAGAGGCTGACTATTACTTGCGAGACTCTTCTGGCTATTTATTCCAAGGCATCTAGCTAGCGATTTTGCAACTGAAAAAGCAAACTTTACCACTTATTTCACTTAAATTATAGATAAACTATATGCGGGTAAAATATCTCAAATCACTAGTCATACTAAAGTAAGCAGTCTATCATGAACGTTTTCAATTATTCATCGATTCCCTAAAGACAAGAGACTGGTTAATCAGAAAGTGTTCTAAAAACGCCAACTATACAAAGACATAATTCGTCATTTATCAAGTGAAAATCCGCTCATGAACACCCATTAATTCACCTCCGCTGCCTTTTATGATATTCTTTCTCTCGGCGTTCATTCTATAGAATGTCGCGTTTCTGCTTGCTGTGATTATAGAGCTCAGGGCCACTATATAACCTGTACGGATAGAAGCGCTCTACTAGCTCATTAAATTACCCGTAGTAAAGTTTATCGAAGTAGAAATATGACGGTCGGGATATATAGTTAGCCTTCGGTATCTTGGGACTTTTATCTTTAGCTGTTTTTGAAAAGGCGAGTGCCTTGAAAGTTTGATTTTAGTCCGCTATTCTAGATGATATGTTAGTTTGTGCTTGTTAGATAATATACAGTAATGTTTTGTCAGAGTTCTATTTTCGAGCTTTGTAATTAGAGGGATCCTACGCAGTATGGACTTTTTGAGAAGTTTTATACTATAAAAAAAACGGAACGGCAGTATATATGACTTAAAACAGTTATCTGCAAGCTGTTCCTAAGTCACTCACTGATAATATGACTATTCTTGCTTTCCTTCTTTAGATTCGAGGTTGTGCTCGATTCCGAATTACTGATCAATTCTGGGGTTGATTACTACACTAGCAAATTGGCCGAATTTCTTGGTTTCCTCCATTCATCCATTCATATCACGCATTCCAAAGCCGCCCCTCACCTCTCGCCACCTAAAAATGCTCGTTGAACGGTCTCAGATCAATTTCATGGGTGAAAGCCGATTTGTGTTGCGTGTGCAGATTCCAGTAACTCTCAGCAATCTTGGACAGAATTAGCATGAACTCTTATGCGCTGATAACTTGGCGAACTTACAGCATACGGAGCGATCTTTCCGTCCGGAGTTGCATCGTTGCGAGCAGCATGCTCCGCGTCTGGCACGTCGATAACACCATCAATGATGGCATGGGCGACATGAACTCCTGCTGGACCGAATTCTCTGGCCAGCGATTGAGTCAAGACGCGACCCGCAGACTTCCCTGCCGCGATGACAGACCATAGCTTAGAGCCTCTGATCGATGCAGTTGCCCCAGTGACTATCAGAGTTGGCGCTCTAGGAGAGCTATCCACAGATTTGAGAAGTGGTGGCAGGACGCTCTGAGCAAAATTGAACAGACCGCGACTGTAATATGATATTCTGTTAGACAAAGACTGGCTTTAATTAAGGGGCATTCCCGAATTGAAACGTACACATTGCCGTTTAGACTAGTGTCCAAATCCTGTAGATTTAGTTCCAGAAAGGGTTTGAGGCTTGGCCGCGAGTCTGGTCGAACATTATAGATGGCTGCGATGAGCTGCAACTTCCCAAACTCTTTCTTGATGGTTTCGAATGCAGATGTAATGGAAGCCTCATCAGTTGCGTCGGTAGTAATACCGATTGCTCTCCCGCCAGCACTGTTTATTTGAGTCACAATATCATTGTAGCTCTCAGGTCGACGAGCCAGCAAAACGACCGGATAGGATTCTGAGAATCGAAGGGCGACTGATCTCCCTGTTCCCGGGCCGACACCAGCTACAATAGCGAAGAATTTGTCGGATACCATACTGTGTTGTTATGATATTAAGATACCTAGCTTGGACTCAGAAGTCACGGATTGACAATTTCAGAATCTAGCAAGTTTACACTAGATATATATACACATATGAGGTGATTATATGTCGCTCAGAGCCATTTGTCAGCTGGTTGGGGCATTTGTCATTCGGAGATAATAACGTCTCCTTCGGAGGCCGAATCAATAATCATAGCCATACCTATATTGGGGTTTCTGTCGGGATATGTGGTCATATGTAGTCACATGACACTAGCGTCGATGACTAAGCGATGCGGAGGCATAACCTCCTTCGCCTTGTCATCCACGCCTAGCTAGGAATATCACGAATGCAACACAGAATCAGGTCTCGTGAGCTACTAGCTAGTGAGAAGTGGCTTGATACGACCCCTGTGATACTAACAGTTTCGTTTCCTCGCGTCTGTAAAGAAAGGGCTACCAGAACAGGGGCCCACTTCCGTCGATTTGAGAGGGCGGGATGTAAGTGTCGGACTTGCATTGATACGCATTAATAAGATGACAGTCAACGCATATCAAGGCTAAGAACTTGCTTCGTTATACATATAATTATAGATTGCGATTCTATTAAAAGTACTATTATATTTATTTTACAGTCATAATGTTGCTCATAACATTCTAAAACTAACAGCGCACGGTGGCCCTTTCTATCCGACCCCTAACAACCTATATTAACTGCAAAATGTCTCGATTTAGGCCATTGCAACAGCGGTGTTCTTTCCACCACCGGGGGTGTAGAGTTTCTTCCAGGTGTTAAAAAAGCTCATTAAAAACGAGAATCCAGTAAAGCCGACGGCAATTGCGAATGCGGTCTTGATGCCTTGCATATACGCGACGAGAATACCGGGGACCTGCTCCGGCGTGAAAGCTTTGCGAATATCCGTAGCACCTGTTCCGACTACGATAAACGGATCGACTCCTGGTGCGGAGGTGGCCAAAGTGGAGATGATCTTATTAGCGAAGGCAGATTGCGCAGCTGCGAGGGAAAAGGAGCCACCGAGGCTTTGGAAGACTGGGAATATGGTCAGTTTGATTTTTCCAGGTATTCAGAAAGTATCTTACAAAAAATGATTCATATAGCAGAGGACATATCTTCAGGTTTTGACAATGCTTGAACGATATTCATGGTATTCATATACGGAAAGCAAAAGAAGAATCCGGCAATAATTTGATACCCGATCCATTTGCCAGGACTGGTTCCAATATCCAAGGTGTATAACAGCCCAGTACCTACTGTTGCAAGAGCAGAACTTGCGACGGAAAAGGGAGTTGCGTAACCGGTTATGGAGACTGCAGCACCCCCAGCAAGACCACCTATACCAACTGCTATTACCGTCGGGAGGTTTCGCACGCCAGATCCAATGGCGCTGGTATTGTCGATTGACTGAAAATAGATTGGGAGGTAATAGAGGAGAATAAAGTACGCGCCGGCAAAAAACAATTGGAAGAGGGCACCGGTCCAGATAATGCGTTGCTTAATCAAGCGTGGAACCATCATGGCACGCTCATCCTGGAAGAACTCCCAGATAACCAATGTGATCAAGATGAGAACAAAGCCCACGAACAGGCCAATAACCTCACTGCTGCTCCATGCTTTGCTCTGTCCACCGTATTGGAGAGCTAGGGTGAAGCTGATAATAAAACTCATGACCAGTGCCACGCCGACAAAGTCCATCTGCAAAAGTTTTTCCTTCCACGTCGCCTCCACTGGTTTTGCTGCGTCTGGATTGCTAAAGAAGAAGACAATTAATGCGGCTGCCAGCCCCCCAATAGGGAGATTAATGTAAAAGCACCACCTCCAGGAGACACGATCTGTGAAGGCTCCACCTATGAGCGGGCCGATCACAGCAGACATCCCATATGTAAGTCCAATCACGCCGAGGAACAGGGGTCTCTTCTTTGGCTCAGCAGAAAAGCCAACAATAGTGAAGGCACCGCTAGCCATGCCAGCACCACCTATACCAGCGATAGCTCGTCCCATGATCAAGGCTATCGGATTTGGTGCTACCCCGCATATTAAACTTCCAAGCTCAAAGATAAACATTGAGAACAAAAAGGTCCATTTCAATGGAAAGTATTTGAAGGCTTTGCCCCATGAAGATTGAAAGCCACCGAATGTCATGAAGTACGCCGAGCCATACCATGACACCTTGTTGAGACCGTGGAATTCGTCTGTAATTTTGGGAATTGCGGTAGCGACGATGGTCTAAGGAAGTCAGAATGTTCACTGTAGAGATATTGAGACACTGGTATTACTCACTTGGTCCAGTGCTACCAATAGGATGCTAAATAAGACTGCCACAATGACGAGAAAAAGGCGTATACCATGGGGATACTCGGTTGCGATTTGAGCTTCGTCTGTTGCTCCCTCGCCAATAATATATTCTTGCTTAATCACTGTATCTGGTTGCAGGGTTGATCCAGAACTCGACCTCCTATTTTCTGGATTGAGATCAAGGTTCGCCATTGTGTTCGAAGGCTGGTCTGAAGAACGCCGGGCAGCACTCTGGAAGATCAGGTTCTTTCAAGGCGGTAGAGTGTAGTTGTGATTAGATGCTTGGTGGTAATAATGGAAAAGAATTCATGTAGGATTGGGAGCGAGGAAGGTAAACACAGTGTATTTGCGATTTATATGCCTTCGACCCAATACCAGGGCTGTGATTGAATTTGTAATAAGCATGCCAGAATTTCTATGGCGGCTGAAGTTGTTATACGTCCGTCCGCGTTTGATCTGCCGCGCGGAGGAAGAAAGACCCCCACAGTCCATTCGTCGAGTCTTTCGGAGGCCGAGATGAAGAATGCGGAGTTGAGCAATATCATGACATGACATAAGTTAGCGTACCATTGCCAAAAGTAGGCAGCGCTCCGTAAAGATAAAGCCCTGAGCTTCGAGCGATATTAAAGGCGACTGTCGCATAACTCGTTCGCGACATAGACTTGTGGATTGTTCGGTCAAGTTCTCTAGCAATCGGGTGACAAGCGTGGTACTGGAAGACGCGTTACAAGGAAGTAGTGTCCAATACCCTATAACATCCAATTCCCCTTCGATTTCCATACACAGAAGCTAAATAAAGCGGTGCAGCCAGCCGTGCCAAAATCGGCCCCTTTCACCCAGCAGCTACGAAACGCTCAGATGCCACTACTATTTTCACTTTCCCAATCCGGTAGCCAATTTGTCCCGTCATCCCGGTGTCGTGTACCCATCATTAAGCTATCTAAAAATGCATTATCCACACCCTGAAAAGCCCAATCTTCGATGCCTGCCGTTAACCCGGGATATGAGTATTGTTGCTGTGTATCAAGGTGGTTGCTGGCGTTAGGAAACTGTGCCGCCAAGTGCTGCTGATCTATTGGATGTGGGTCTGTGTGCGCAGATGCTTGAGGGACTTGTCCCATATCGATGCTAACTGGATCAAAAGGTAAACCGCTGATATTCGATACATTATTCAATGAGTCCATAGGCGCTGATGGTGTAAGACTAGACTCATTGAAATTATCATCCTGCTCATTGAGCCATCTTGTCTGCGGAGATTCTTTAGAGATCCGACCTTCGTGCGTAAACTTGACGACACCAAAATACGGGATGCTTATCCGCATCGCATTATCATCCTCCTGAAATCCCTCTTGCTCATTGACACTTTGAGCAGAGTACGTTTGACCATTAGCCACTTCAGCTTCAATGCCTAGCAGCCATTGCAGCACGTTTTCACCCTTCTCGCTGGATGCATCTCCGTTTGCGCGTTTCAAGATCTCCATGCCCTCAAGAATTTTCTCTATCATGCCACGGTCACCCATACGTTGATGGGCAAGGACATGCTCGAAATCTTGGGGTCTATGGGAGTCTATGTGAGCAAGTATCAGTGTCATAGATGCCGGTATGGCGAAGATCCAACAACAACCCCCAAAATCGGAAAACCCAGAGTAGGCGATGCAGCGGGTCAAAGCCTCGCGACTAGCATTGATACAAGCCATCTTGGAGTATCTGCATGTGTACTTCTGGTTCTGGTCGGAACGGAGCAGGCTCGGTAAGTGAAGTTGACAGACAAGGTTATAATGGACTAGCTGATTCGTAACGCGCATAGACTCCCAGAAATACGGTTCCGAACCCTTCTCCATACTTACAGACTTGGGTGGCAACCAGAACTTAGGTGGTTGGCTATTTGCAAGCTTCAACAAATCCTTGTCAATTTCTTTGAAAGGAGCGGGTTCTTGAAGACATGGGTCAGAGTCCCTCAACTCCAGGATGCGAGCTGCAATCACGGCATGGCTGCGTACAAGCTTACCCATCTGCGTGTCACCAGCCATCGCGAAATCAGATGTCATGCTTTTGTCAGTGGTGCCCTGCGGGAAACCCAGCATCATTGAGAGGGTGCGATCCATATAGACGATGCGGAACCACATAAACTGCGGGTTTATCTTAGTATTTGAGTCGATTCTCTGCAACGGAGGGCCATGTAGGCGATTAATCCCCATCAATTGACCCACAGTCAGTGCTCTTCGAAATGCTAGCCATGCTCGCCGTAGATTGCCGCTATACAACTGAAACACGGCTTCCAGAACGATACATTCTATGCCTTCCGTTGTTCCATGAAGTTCTTCATTGGTAGTCACCATATTGATGGCAGTATCTGCTAATCTCTTCTTGATGGTTTCAGGTGATTCAGAGAGGCCATCGATATGCTGAGTATTGCTCTCCTGTATCAATGAAGCGAATATGAGCATTTGTCTAGCCAAGAGCACTGGATGCGTATCCGGGCCAAGGAATTCAGGTGAGTCCTTCCCCAATTTGATTCCTTCGGACTTAATCTTGTTGTATGGCCTTGTATTGACCTGATAGCAGTATAGTGGATTGCCTTTGCAGGACTTGTACAGTAAATTGGCATCTTCCTGAGAAGGAAAAGCTTGGTGCAGAGCCACCGATAGCGTTTTATATTTACTTGCGTCAGGATATATAGCCTTATCTGGATGTTCGACTTGCGATGCTGGCGTCAGTAGTGATGATAATCTTGTAGATATCTGCTGTAATAAATGTTATCAACCGCTGTCTTAAGCTCACGGGTCCAAGCCTGATGATGTTACACGTACCTCCGAAGTCTCATTTACTGTTGAAGTTCTTTCAAACGTGAGATGGGTTGCGGTGTTTGTAGGTTTCAGTTGCACCGACCCGATTTCTGATTCCTTGCCAGCCATCTTCGCTAGCTGGTTTGCCAGAGCCCCGTCACTCACTATAGAGTTGCCCATTTCCAAGGTTATTTCCCCTTCTGGAAACTCTTGATTAACACAGGCTACGCCACGCCGGCTACAGCCGACGCAGATCACGTCGGCCGGAGTTTTGAAAGTGCATTTTATTTTCCTTCGTTTGCACCCCCAACAACTGTGAGTCCCTTTACGGAGCTTCCTGCGTTTTACTTCCGACTCGACATTCAGGGAGGTAGAGTCATGTTCAGGGGAACTTCGAGGAGTGGCCCTCAAGTCGATACTAATAGTCATTCTACAAGCGGCTAGACAGAGGTGTCAAAGTCTTTGTGAACTGTGAGACTTCGGAGGGAGTCGACTGGGAATAATTCAAAATTAGAAAACAGAATGACGGGCGGAGATGTTAGAATCCTTGATATAAAAACCTCGGACGGAGGAATGGAGAATTTGAAATCATTGTGGTTAAGCGACATGAGCGGACGGAGGTAGACTTCGGAGGTAGACGTCGGAGGTGCATATGATAGGACCGGCGTGTCTAATGCCATCAAAGGGCTTTTGACACGTGACGCTACATCGCGTTACAGTACCTTGTAAGGTGAGCCGAGCAAGTAAGGAAGGCACTGGAGGCCTATTAAAAAGCCGTAGCCCTAAAATAGCCTCCATCAGCAGCTGCGCTTTAAATTAGTATAGATCAAGTAAATGACCGTATCCAATACCGTATATCTAGTTCCCTTAGTTCTACACTGTTTCACCCAGGGTGAGAAAGTGATTCCTTGATCGGTATAAGGATCATGTTGGACCGTACTTCGTCAATCCAACTATTATAAACGCACATCTTTGCCGCTTTGGTTCAGATCTACTCCGACCACCTCAAAAAACCCTCTTCCTCTTCCCAGCGACCCTGGGTGACTCTCTCGAGACCATTAACACTGACTCGGCTCTAGAACCCTCAGGCTCATTTTTCACAACCCCTCGCCTCGCCGCGCTCTCCTCTCGCAGCAATTCCATCTTGATTTTCATCTCCTCCCTCATTAGTGCCCTTCTCTCCTCGCTCTCGGCCTGAACGGCCTTGACCCTGGCATCTGCTTCAGCAGTCCACATCTTGGCAATGCATTTCCTCTCATGCTCTCTCGTTTGCTTCTGTTCTTTCAAGAGGGCCTTTTGTGCTTCTGCTATAGCGGCTGTCTTTGCCGTCTGTTCGACTTCGTACATATCTCTGATACAGGACTCTTCATAACTCTCCAATCCTTTCGTGCTCCTCAACCTCACCTTGCCTATCTCCTCGGCGGTCCTGACTTTTGCCTGCTGCTCAGCGTCAAACATCTCTCTGATACACTCTGCTTCGACTTCTCCTAAGCCTGTGATCTCCTTCAGTCGTTGCTCAGCACATTCTTCAGCTGACTTCACCGCGACTACCTCCACTGCGTTGTACATATCCGTGATGGCGTCTGCTTCAACTACTCCTAGACCATCGATTTCCATACGTCGTTGATCGGCACATACATCCGCGCCATGCACCATGATTGACTCTACGGCACTGTACACATCTGTCATACATTGTTGTTCATGCGCTCCCAAGCCTTCTACTTCCATTGCTCTAGCATCCCCCTCCGCCTTGATGGCAGCTAGAGTAGCATTGCCGTTCATCCTGTAATTTTCGACTCTCACCTCGCTGGCGGTTATTTCGTCCGCAATAAGGCGTTGGATCTGAGCCGCAGACATACGGTCGCGGAGTGGAGGCATGGTTACGAAAAGATCTATGGGGATTTGGTTGTTGTATATGGCGATATTGGGGTATTGTTCTTGTTGTCGAAAGAAGATTGCACGCAGGAGTTGTCGGCTTTCTTCACGGTGGACGCGGCGCGTCGCTTGCTACCCGTTCCGTTCTTAGTTGGCCTGCCCCTCACTTTAACTCCCCGACCACTGGGGGCCTCAGGCCCATGGGTAGCGTCGCGTCCTTCACTTCATGGTTTGGGAGTATCACGTGTGTGGTGGAGTTTGCTTTTCAGGGGTAAAACCAACATACATGTGGAGGACAACAGCTATCGTAGAAGAATATGTGGTGTATTAAAGTAGCGTACAATTACTACTTGTTTCTATCATCATGTCGTATCATGAACCAAAAACCAACACACCATTATTCCCCCGTTATTCTAGACTTCACACGAGATCGACCTTGCCGCCCACAACTGTGCTCTTCTCACCCCCAACACTCTCACTATAGCCCTCCACACC
>QGMJ01000469.1:0-25957 GCA_007821545.1 Lachnellula subtilissima
TGTTGGGCTTGTTTATGCTGGGGGGCTCGTAGCGTTCTTGTGGGCGAGATTGATTGCCACGGGATTAAAACTCGGGATTAAGTATTGATGGGGTGAAACTAATGGGAATGTATTTCATCTTTGCAGTTGTCACGCTCTAGTGTGTGTGATTGCGAGGGGTCTGAGCATCCTCCAATGTGCAACTGTGACAGCCAACTTACTCGAAGCAGGATACCAGGGTTTTCATATTGTAGCAAATAACCACGGTTCCCTAACGACGTAAAGACCCGGTTTGAGAGCTGATAAGTAGTCACTAGACTATTTAGAAGTTCAATGGACATTTCAACGTCGCGGAAAGGCGCCGTCGAAGCAGGTGTTTGTGGTGAGGAATCGAGAAGTGGATCAGATGGAGGATTGAGGAGAATAGTTTAAGTGTGACGTTCAACTGACGGTCAGAATTTTGTGAAAAGGCCCTCATTGCGAATGGAAGTGCTCAAAAAATCTGGACATTGCAAGAAAATGTCACCCTTTAAATCGGCACAAGAGTGGTTTGATACCGCGAGAGCTTAGCACAGTACTATTTGGTTGGAACTACAAAGAGAACACTATACTCTAATGACATGATGGGATGCCATTGGCAGGTTGGAACAATATAGACACGTTCTGATCACAAAAATTTCGAATATGAGAGAGAATAGGAGGCTGGTTAGAATAGCTCTTGCGAGCAACCTTTTCTCATTGAAATGTACCTAACAATACAATGACTGCAAGAATACCCCTTAGACCTGACTCCTCTATATTTCACTATATTTTAGATTTCGTTCCGACGGCCAATTCTCATAATATCTTGTCATATCATTCTAATGCCCAGGTCCTTCAACACTGTTCTTCTCTCCAACTAAATGGGATCAACAATCGAATCTCACGTTCACGAAAGGCAACTTACCATCCAAAGCAACCAGAAATCTACTGACGCAGTTATACGCAGCAACCTAAGCAAGAAACACATCATTAGCATACTCCAACCATCGTGTAGAGTCAAACCAACCGTAGCCGTAATCTCTACAACCTCCTTCTCAGAAAAATGCTTCTTGAGTTCCGCAAACACAGCATCATCAACCTTAACACTCCTCGTCATAGCATCCGTAAACCTAACAACCGCCCACTGCTTCTCGCTCAACCCGTCCTCCTTCTTGCCATCTAGCTCCTTCTCGCCAAGCAGCTTCATGCCCTCCTCACTCACACCTCCTGCCTTTGCCAAAGGCGCATGGTGCATCCACTCATACCACGCTTCGTTCACCACAGCTACTCTGCATATCGCAATCTCCCTTGTATCATCAGCAAGGGTCGTCTTGGTGCGGATGGCGCCGAGGAACGAGTTCCAGCCGTCTGCGACGGCCGGTGAGTGTAGGAGAGTGAGATCGAGGGGTTGGAGGGGTCTCGGAGTACGGCGGGCTCGCACGCGGTCGACGATGGCGGTGTCCTCGGGGGAGGATATGGTTTCGGGGTCTTTGTATGGGAGACGCATTTTGGAGGCGGTGGAGGAGGTCAATTGATGAGTATGCGAAAAGGTGAAGAGTCTTGTGTTGTGGTGAAGCAAGGAGGTGGGGGGCTTTTGATTGCGGGGTGGTACCGGATGAACATTCAGGCGATGAAGTAGATGCCGATCCGAAGCCGGAATGAAAGCTAATTTTCGTGCTGCTCTCATCTCATAGTGCACAAGTTGTGTTTTTGAAGCAGTCAGCTGTAGGTATGTGTGCAGATGTAGATTGCATATGGAAAGTGGTGATATGTTGAAAAGTGGCCGTACCTTGTTAATTGATACCTCCCTTGCCGAACATGGTTGCCGAGATGGCAGCACGTTCGAAAAGCCTCGTCTTCCCCCATGATACCTCAGGAGTTGATATCGGAAATAACATTTGATACCATGAGAAATACTAGCATACACGGCCATACTGACCACCCTCCGCTTCCACCCTCTACTTCTATGCAGCAAAAACTCCAGTATTTGTGGAACAGCAACAGTACAGATGTTTTAACTATGAAATTGCCTTTCATAGCCTCCCTAAAACCCTTCCAATTCCGCCATTTCTTTCCCTTCATCGCCGTTTTCTATTATTCCCAAATAGCCTCGGGAGGTGATGCACGTTCGCATATTGTCTATTGGCCCTCCTTCTCTTCCGCGCGAGCTCGTTTAGCACGAAACGTCGACGTTGGCCTTAGAGTTCATCAGGAGGGCAACAATCAAGCCATAAAGACCTATGATGTGTCAGCACATGCATCCTTGCCTTAAGAGCATAAAAGGCAAATCATACCCAAGACTTCAGCGAAAATGAGAATAAGAATCATGCCGACAAAGAGACGAGGTTGCTGTGCGGTACCACGTACACCAGCATCACCCACAATACCAATGGCGAATCCAGCAGCAAGACCAGCTAGACCGACACTAAGACCTGCACCGAGTTGGATGAAGCCCGTGTACAGTGGCAACTGTTGCTTGAGTCCATCCGAAATCAAAACAGATACGACGAGACCGTAAATACCAATGATACCAGCCATAATAACTGGTACAATGTCTAGCGCACGAGTCAGTTTATTGATTCCAACCTCGAAGCTTCTTCCATCTTACTCTTGACAATCAGATCAGGTCGTAGGACACCCATAGCGCAAATACCAACACCGGACTTGGCAGTTCCATAAGCGGCGCCGAAACAGGTGAAAACAATTGCGGAGGTGCAGCCCATTGCACCAAAGAATGGCTATAGAAGTATTAGCATGATAAATTCGATGGTAGAGACGTCGAGTATTCGCGTATGCATCGATGGTTGATGATAGAGGTTCAGGAGTGGAAGGATTTCGGGAGACTGACCGCGTACACCGGGCTACACAACAAGACAATGTTAGCATATGTTCAAGTAGGATTGAATGGTATGGAAGCCTTCCAAGAGGTCTAGTTGCAAGATAAAGCTTATCTCAACGCTCTTCTGGGGGAATGGAAGTACTGACCAGTTCACGAAGCTATCGACGACGTCTCCCATTTTGACGGTTGGGTGAAGCTTTGGTAGAAGATTTCGGAATGCTCTTAAAGGTCGGTGAAGGTCGACACGTGTGGGTTGAGATTTTGGGGATGGGGTTGAGCTTGCAGAGATGTTGTCCGGATGGTGATGATGATGAGGTTCGAGGAGGTTTGAAGAAGAGCTTATGGACGCTAGTACATTTTAGGTTGGCGCCATATTTCGCGCCAGTCGTTTTGGCTTCAAGCTTTTTTTATATTTTCAACCACGAACTGCAAAATTTCCTCCACCATCCACCAAATCATTTCTCAACTCCAACAGGGCGAGCCAACGCAAGGAACCCTGCCGGCCTCACTTCTATTTTCAGAGACCCTTCTCCCACCAAATGTATGTTGTCCGCCGATTCAAGCCCCCCACCCAAAGCTCTATTTCGCAATACTGACTCTTCTATAGAAATCCCCAAAAATCTTTCCAATAATGGCTGAAGAACAAAACGGTTCCGCGGGTAAGTTTCAGCCTTTCGAGATTATATCTAAATTGTTTCCTTGTTTGCATATTGCTCCTCAACCTCAGTGCCCCAGACAAATAGAATATTGTACTTTGTAAGCTCTGAATACTTGCTAACAGCAATCCAGCTTTCCCCGTCGCCGACAGCGCCCTTTCCCAGGAGATCCTCGACAGTAAGCAAATCATTTCTTTATCTCTCATTATTTTCCCCCCGTTGGGATTCCTGAAGAGTGTTTCATCTCGCCTCTTGCTCTTTGCTGAAAACATAATACTAATTCATCGCAGTTGTCCAACAAGCTTCGCACTTTCGCCAACTTAAGAAAGGAGCAAATGAAGGTTCGCATATTATCCCTCTTAGATGCAGGTCTTCCATATGCTGACCTTTTCTAGCAACAAAGACACTGAACCGTGGTATCTCCGAAATCATCATCCTCGCGGCTGATACAGCTCCATTGGCCATTCTTCTCCACCTTCCCCTGCTATGCGAAGACAAGAACGTTGCGTATGTCTACGTCCCATCGAAGACCGCATTAGGTCGTGCATGTGGTGTCAGCAGGGCCGTGATTGCGGCTAGCATCACCACCAACGAGGCATCAGATCTGATGAACCAGATCCGGACCCTCAAGGACAAGGTCGAGAGACTCATGATCTAGGGATTTAGGCATGGAGGCACATATCTGAGTTGTACCATAAGCAACTGGCGTTTGGCTGCGGCCTCGGGGTTTGCGGGAAATTGATAAACTCGGAATACAATACATATTAGTGCAACTGCTCATTTCCCCTGCATTGATTGTGTTGTAAACATGGTGCTCTGGTCTAATGTCGACGATCCTCTCACACAATACGAACCATCGGCATCATGGATGGGAGGTTTTCATGCCCAAGTCCAAGAACCCCTTCTCTCGACCCTTTTCAATAACTCGCATTGTTCCTATTCAAACACCCACCAAACCTTTAGTACTAGTCTTCCTACTTTAGCTAACATACTTTGGTGTGGATTGTGATATGATGAGATCGGTTATTGGCTTTTAATCGTGGCTGATAAAAATGTGTTGTGACAATCCCGTTTGAAAGGTGTTCCACGAGAATCTACCGGTGGATCGCTTCTAGAGGTGTTTGGCTGCCATTGTAGCGGATTGAGATTGTTCATTTGTCCTCGACAAAGAACTGAGCTCCATAATAATTTGCTGCGGTGGCGCTCTGTCTGTGATGCGGCCTGTCTAATATACACCATTTTTGGAATAACAACCACCGTCTGGTATATCCAGTATTCGTTACGTATGAATGGCAGATGAAGATGCGTCTAGAAAGCAGTTCACAATCAGAGTTCAAATACTCATACTACTTTCAAGGGTGTCCATGGTTCGTTCTCTCCTGCTGTAGTGAGTTTTCAGTTGCTATATTACGGGTCTTTGAAAGGAGGAATATATCTTTAGTACAGTGACTGGAGGGCAGCATATAAGAAAAGGGCTTGTTTGATATGGGCAGCTAATGAGTAGATGTAAAAGGGGACTCTACTCGTCACTCTACTCCCCTCTAATACTAGGTCTTCAAGAACGTATACAAGTGTGATTGAATGGGATGACTAGTAAATGGTTGTTACCTTCAAATAAGCCCTTCAAGTTGCTCGGCACATGGTTTAGGCCGTCAGCTTGAATAACGCTGCTTTGACAAGCCGCGAGCAAGTACAGTCGAGACTTAGGGCCCTTGCAACTTCTAGATTGATCCCAACACAACCAAGAACTGACTTCACGTAAATACTACTCCCAGTCATTGGACGACTAACTGCAGTACAGGAAAGTGAGGAATGGCTTCACATCCATTGGATGAAGAAGTGGGGTGGAGGTGCATGTTCTCGCATAACCTTTGATGCCATGTGATTTCTCAGAGTCCGGCATGATCTCGTTTCTCTCTCTCTCTTGCAGATTCCAGACGTGCTTTGAGTCTCTTATAGAGAGGCTGAGGGTTGAGGTTGAGGTTAACGTTGGGCGAGACCCAGACCCTTGTGAGGTATTGTATTGTATTTCCCCGCTAGAGCAGGCACAAAGTAAGCGAGATTTTTTTCTCTCAACTCGCCATCCATCTTCCTGCAACAAATCACGAGGCATCGAACCATAAATCCACACAAATCAAAAATGGGCAAATTCGCAAAGAACTATGGAAAGGTCGTTGGAAAAGATGCCGATGGCTTTCCCGGGTGGAAAGGTCCTTCATATGTCAAAAAGCCAGAACCGCCAAAACCGAAAAAGAAGTCTGCAAAAGGCTCTACCAGTACGAGTACGGAGACCAATGAGGAGAACGATGATTCCGCGAAAGAACCCACCATTCCCATTGAACTACAACAATTACTTCTCTATATCTTCAGAGATGCTTTTCCTGGTCTCTTGACATCAGATACATTGCAGCCTTTGTTGCAAGAAGTCAAGACAGCTTTATACGAAAGGGACTTCTCACGAGCTTTTGGCAAGAGCGAGTACTTGGAAGCCTACTCTGTTCGATGGAGTCCAAGCAGAGCCCTCTGTTACCTGACCATTCTGGCCGACATTCGGAAGTATCTAACGGAGATTATTCAACAGTCACCTGATTGCAAAGAGACACTCAAAACTGCCGAGACAAACGCAGACTCACCGAACCTCAACCTTGATCCTGCCACTCACCCGGCAGATGTAGCTAAGCCCGGTCTGAACACTGCCTGTTTTGGAGGCGGTTCTGCGGAAGTGCTTGCCTTTGGTGGATTTTCCCGATACATGCGTGATGCCTCGCGCATACAAAATCGCGGGACAGATAGTCTTACGGATGGAGAGCCATCCTTGCTGACGAATCTCTCAATCTCGGACAACTGTCCCAAAGTCAATCTCCTACTTCTCGATATAGCACAGTGGGAAGACGTTGTGCAACACCTGCACAACGGCCTTGCCAAACTTCCAATATTATCAAAGTATGCAAGCGCCACAGCAAGAGCTGCCAACTCAGCACTCCTTGCCGATGGAGACATGTCTACAACGTTTCGCTCCGAAGATGTGCTTGAGACCACGCAGGATCAATTCAATGATCTCCTCGGCAAAGGACCAATGCTTCTCACCCTACTTTTTACCCTCAATGAGCTTTATACAACATCTATTGGCAAGACAACTGCCTTTCTCCTCAAAATGACCATGGCTGCCAAACCAGGATCTTTATTGCTGGTCGTTGATAGCCCTGGTAGTTACTCGGAGACAAATATCGGAACCGAAGCCAAGAAGTATCCTATGTCCTGGCTTATGAATCATACTCTCCTGGAGGCACAAAACAGCAAGGCAGTCAAGAAAGATGGCGAGAAACCGATCCCCGCTAGTTGGGTGAAACTTGTCTCTGAGGATTCGAAATGGTTCCGGATGCCCGAAGACCTACGGTACCCCATTCCGTTGGAGAATATGCGTTATCAGGTGCACCTCTACAAACGCGTATGAACGCACACAAGTCAAGGTTCCTTGAGTTGTGAGACAATGGGCGGGAGTGGAGCAAGTCACTGTCACGGTCACGAGGATATCGACCCCAAGTTTGTTCTCAATCATCATTCGTTACTCGTAACAAGAGGTTAAGCACCCTAATAGCGACTGAACATCAATGGAACTAAAGCCGTACTACTTTCGTGCCCAACCATCGCCCTGCTTTTCCACCCGGAAGAGCAAGTATTCTTAAAGAAACCTTTCATGTGCTCCTTCCTCTCTTGATTCTTACAAAACTCCCGCCCAAGTTGCTTCAGCACGGCTTCCTTCGCTTTCTTCAACGCCGATACCCTTTTATCGGGGTCATCAGCAAGCTCCTGTTGGGCTGCGTCTTGTTGAAAATTGCGCTGAACACCTTGCACGTTGGGATCAAATGTTGTGGGCTGTAAAACATCAACCACAGGGTTGGGGACGCGTATGGGATAGGATATCGCCGAATCTTCTGATGGCTCCTCGTGTTCCCGATGATGCTTGCGTCTGCGCCGTCTGTGCACCCGCTTCTTCTTGACCTGGACCGAGGTTTTTGTGACTTCATCGCCAAATATCTCATCAGGAAGACCAGATAGCGAATCGACGACTTCGGGTTTTTCGAGCTCCCCGAACAAGTAATCCAAGTCATCCTGGCTGTGCGAGCTCATAGAACTTTCAACTTCCGAGCCGCTTTGTTGAGATAACCATTCATCACTACCACTGATCCTAGTCAGTGGCGCGAGAGCATCTTCCCAGATACCGCCGTTGATCAAAAAGACGTTCTCAAAGTCGAATTCTTTGACAGTGTGTCGATGCTCATACACGAAGTCCGAAACTTGCTCTACCGACATTGTGGCGTTGCGAACTTGCATATAGCGCAGCTTGGGAAAAGTCATGGACGGGCGAGGGGGCGCAGCTGGTAATGGCGACATGGGTGACGTGACTTCAGCAAATAACTTGGCAGCTCTCCTCGGAGGCGCAAAGAGCGGATCGGAGAACAGTGTCAATGGACAGGGTCCTTTCCTGCCATTCCAGCCGAAGCTGACTTTCTCGAGATTGGCGGAGAAGTTCCGAATATAGTCATCTAGGATTTTGAGATGGTCAAGTCCGGGCCTGAGACCAAGGAAGTCCCAAGAGTCCATGGTGATGGCCAGCTTCCTAATTTGTTTCCACCGGCGCCCTGCGGATGGCGTGCATCCATAACCCGGATGATGTCTGAGATACTGAAGGCCTGCAGGATGTATTTGGCGCAACGAGAGCTTCTCTAGTCGAAGCATCGGTGCTCGTTCAATAGCTATGCGCAGACTTATGAGTGCATAGTCGACACAATCTCGACGATATCTCTGCGCCGGATCTTGTCCTGGACACGAGATAGTGAGATGTCTAAGATTGGGCATCTGTGTTAACGCATTGATGAAAGCTGGTACATTGGTAGCGGCGTGAAAGAGAGGAGGATATTGTTGTGTCAAGAGATCCCCCAATTCCGGGCTTCCATACTTGGGCCGTGAGGTGACTGAGGTGACTGTTGTATGAGGGGTATATAAGAAGTTGACCTCGTGACCATTCATTGGATTCAGGAGTGGCGGGAGGAAGGTAGCCTCGCTATGAGGCATGGAAAATGTAAGGTGCTCAATATGCGGCCCAATTCGAGACAATGCCTCAAGACGAGACGGTCGTATAAGAGCGGATGGTGTGAAGGTTAAGCGGGTTCGGGTGAAAAGAGCTGGAGTTGTAAGCTCGCAGAACTCGAACTGTGTGAGGCGCAAGGTACAGATGGAAGCTGTGTCCATGTGCGAGAGGAGAGCTGATCGAATGCCATCGTCCCGCCAGAGGTGGAGTATTGGGCTGGCGTGGGCCATAACTTGCGCATGTCGTTTGGCAGAGGGATGGGGCTATTGCTGATTGTAACACACAAAGTATACCAAACGGTTTACAAAAAGTTATAACAAAATGAGGATAATAAACATTCAATTGAAGAAGTTGCGATAGTCGTTAATGGTTGTTGCTGTTGAGATATGAGTGAGTGATTGAGTGAGTGATTGAGTGAGTGATTGAGTGAGAGATGTCTCAATTGAACCAGGCTCTCTCAATACCACACAAAAACCGCGCAAAGTAAGATAGATGAACATCAAACACAAGAAGGCCAAAACAGCAGCCCCCTCTACGACCAGATATACCTCCTCCCCGTCCCCAAAATTCTCTCTTCCTCGTCCCCACGTGACCAGAAATATGAGTCACATCACTTCGAATCTTCACTTTCTTTCCTCTAGAGCATGCAGCTCAAATGCACAAATGCACATCGCTCTGCTTTCTATGCACATCAACACCGAGTTCCCATCGCGACACTTTCGTGATAAGCGCGTCTACTGGATCGAAAGAGCGGTGGCGTAGCGGAGGCCTGCATGCCTTGGCAGCCCTTGTTTCAAGGCTTCGAAGCGGATCCGCCAATGGAAAATACTGAAACGTTGGATTTTCGGGGCTGCTTGCATATAGGGCGAGTGGTTGGGCTGCAGTGTCGTTGGAGGTGACCAATAGAAATAATAGGGGGATCGGATGTGGCATAGGAGGGGGCTGGGCGTTGAGGATCCATTGAAAATCGACACGCGACTTTAACGCGAATAAACGCGTATGGGGTCTTGGCATTTATTGTGGCGAGGCAACGATTTCGTGTTGTTTGTTTGGACTTTAATTCATTGCCGGAAAGGGGAGAAGCGCGCCTGTTTCACCGTTGAGGTGAGGCGGACATATCGAGTTGGGAATCTAGAGCTCCTCTCAAGTGAGGAACGTTGTTTCATATTGCTGCTCTAAATTGCTCGTTTCCCACTTCCTCATCGTCGCGTCGCTCCTACTTAGTACATATTCTTCTGGTACACCCAAAAGATCCCGCCTCCAGCTATGCATAAGATCGCTCAAATAAACGACACTGATCACTATAGAAGTATTAAGCACAGTGGTTATGCAATATCGCTGTAGTTTTGGTATCCTCCCGTGTATGATGATTATAACTCCGCAATGCGCCCGTCGTTTTGTTGGAAAAGGAAAATCGTATGTACTGTATTGTATCTCTTCAGATTAAAGTCGAATTTGGTAGAAAATATGGCAGATAGGCCTGACTGAAGGCGAAAGTGCTGGGAGGATTATGATTAGGATTAAGTTGTGCCATCCTTATGTATAATAGGAGGGTCTGGTGGGCTGGATACCGTAGACCCTTCTACTTTTCGAGGGTCGCTTTTTCCGATCAATGAAGATGTTTCTGTCTCTTCCGGTATAGTGGCAAATTTCTTTAAAACCTGTTTCAACGCAGGCCGACGAATCGGCTTGCTCAGGAAATGATCCATGCCTAGCGTTTCGAGTCAGCTTAATATTCCAACGGGCGGGAAGATCTTACCAGAGTCGTAACATTCTTTGACATTGCTTTCTTCTGCAAAGGCCGTTAGAGCAACGATTGGTGCTGAATAGCCCATTTGACGAATCAATCGGGTACTTTGGAGGCCATCAAGGTTCGGCATCTAAATACATCAGTATCGAATATCATCGAGCACTGTTTGATGTACTTACTTGTATGTCCATGAAAATGAGGTTAAAGTACTGGCCTTTGTCCATACTTTCCTTGACAATTTCGTAAGCCTCCTTGCCGTCCTTCGCAATGACCACCTCAACATCATAAATGTCTTCGAGTTTGAGCATTCGAATGACGATCTCCTGATTGACTAAATTATCCTGGTTAGAGTCAGTATCGCCTTATTTAATATGAGTAAATTCGGATGTGGAGTGCGTCTGGGTTCAAGACTGTATAGCGGAGAAAATTCCGCTGAGGTTGGCACACTCACCTCAGCTACCAAGACTCGAAGTTTCCACGTCGACTTTCCTGCCGATTTCCCTGCCGACTTTCCTACCGACTTTCCCGCCGCTTTGCCAAGCACTGCAAGGGGCTCTTTTGCATCTTTAGACTTGGGGGATGGTGCGGACACCGAAGCAAAGAATGGTTGGCTAAGTCCAATGAGCCTAGGCTGTGTATCCTTCTCAAAGTCGCTGCTTTGCCTTGATTCACTAGATGCTGTAGCTACCGGGTCCCCTTCTGGCTGTACACCATTAGAAACACTAACGGGCCTAGATCCATATACGTCTGAGCTAGAAGTAGATGGTGCTTTGGATTTCGTAAATTTCAGAGGGATTTTCACGGTGAATATTGTCCCGCTCGGCGGTTCTTGTGAGGATACAAGAGAGATATCGCCACCCATGAGACTGGCAAGTTGCGAGCAGATACTCAATCCAAGGCCAGTTCCTCCAAATTTTTTACTCAAGCCAAGATCGCCCTGCACAAATGGTTCGAAAACACGCTCTTGAAGGTGTAAAGGAATTCCAGGGCCTGTATCTTCCACCTCAATTTGGAAAACTAAGGTTTTGGCATGCGAGGGTGGTGGTGTTGGCGAGCGTTCCCTGACTTGCACTCGAGGAGCAGCTCCTAGGTCCATGGGATTGATTAGCAGTGCAGTCCCAACAGGGCTTCCAGCTGCACTGGTGTTCCTTGATATTTGAGATGTGTTTGAGCCTGAGCCATGGCCTGAACCATGGCGAGGCCTTGAATTGCGCTGTGAGCTTCGTTTCGATCCGGAACCCATCGAGTTCCTACCCTTGTCGCTGGCAGTCTCGGCGTCACCCAGACACTTAATCCGTACTTCTACTTTGCCACCATCCGGCGCGAATTTCAGGCTATTGCTAACAAGATTTATGATAACTTGGAGTATCCTATGTTGGTCACCCCAAAGGCTATTGGAAAGTCAGCTTCTTTCAACCACGAGCGACGGATTTTAAGCATAAAGGTATATTAATGCGACTTGCCTCATATCCTTTAGCCTGCCCGTGCCTTGTGGACCAAGAGCAGGAAGGACCTTTTCTGATGAGAAAATGGCATTTTCCTCAACATCAGTACCAATGAACCGAACTTTAAAATCAATGTTCTTTTCTTGAACTTGCTTCATGAAGATAGTCAGAATTTGCGTCTTGATATCGGCTAGTCGAAATTCCTTCTCCTCTAGGCTCAGTTGCTGGCCAATTTGGTTCTTGCTGAAGGTCAAAAGATCGTTCAGAAGATGCAGGAGAAGGTCACCAGACTTATAGACAACCTGGAGACTACGTTTTATTCGGGGCAGGTCATCTTCGCCCATGCATACCGCACACATGCCTAAGATTCCATTCAAGGGTGTTTTCAGTTCGTGCGAAATGTTTGCAATGAATAGGGTTTTACTCTCGTTGCAGTCTCAGCAGCTTTCTTGCTGATCTCAAGCTCACGTGTGCGGTCAGCCACTTTCTCTTCGAGACTTTGGTATTGAAGGATGAGCTCGTCACTCATGTTGTTAAAGGTGGCTAGATTCGATTAGTTATTTCCCACCATAGAGCGGATTAGAAGGTACTCACTCGTCAATTCTGTTAATTCGTCGGTTATCCAGTGCTTCCGGTCTGGAACTTTCGCTGGGATTTTGAAACCTCTCCTCCTCTCCTCTTCGCTATGCTCTATCTTGGTCTTCCGCCGGCCACCAGTGGTTAAATGTCTCAACCTTACGAAAACTCCCCTTTTTGACCAATTTGAGCTAGGCCGATTTTCCAAATCCGCTTCTCCGTCAGAAGCATCATCGTATAGTCCCTCGGACCGCAAACTCCCCCCACTGGGTGTATATCCCATAGGGGTGATTGATTTCTCTGTTGCATCTCTTAATCTTCGTATAGGGCGTACACTGAAATGAGCTATGGGTAGCACCACAAGGATGACGAAGCCCATGGTCCCAAACACACATGCGTATAAGATTCTGCGAAGCGTCGTTACAGGTGCCCAAGCCTCCGCGTGGCTCTTTTCAACGATGAGGAGCCAATCAGCGAGGGAAGTGTTCGGTCTTGCAAATCCCACACTGACTGACACATTGTTTTCGTTTTTAGTCGTCAAAAGACTACCTGCACGATTGACCTGCGAACTGCGTTTCCCAAATCCAGTCAAGGCCGCCGGATAAGAACCCATACTAAAATTAGACGTGCCGTAATTTGTCAAGTTCGATGTGTAAGCATTGTGTCTGGACTGTGTATTATCTGGAGGAAAGATAAACCTGACTTTGGCAGAATTCAAGACACCAGGAGCTGGTACATAGGCTCCGTTTGCAGGCCTGTCACTGTATGTGAACTGATTCTCGCGCCGACTGGGTCCAACGATGAGTACAACACCTGAATTTGCTAGGCCCTCTCGAGAAGTTGTGACATCAATGAGGGAGGATGCAGCAGCTACAACTGTCATGAAACCGAGCACAACATCCGAATTCGAGTTATCAATCAGTGGCAAAGTTACTGAAATGAGGGCGAATGATGCATTGACCTGTGTTGGACCTAGCAGTAGCACAGATGACTGATTCAAGGGAAAGTCCGAGAAAGCAGTCGCTCTCGTGAAATTAACAGAAGGATCCAGTGGGTCTGGCATAGACGTCGAGTTGTAGGTGATGTTCGGATAGAGTGCAGGTGGGTAACCCATCTCGTCATCATCATCGCCAAGTATGACTGGAGAGCCGTTCGAAGATGAATACGGCAGGACGATTGGAGCAGTGTTGGCCGTTACTCTCAAAAGTCCCGTCGAATTACCCGTAGCATTCCGAGAAAATATTATCACCTGTTGAAGAGATGATGATCCGCCGCTAGCTAAGGCGCTGGCGATATCGGTACGGGCGTCACTAAATCCTTCTGTTAGGGTCAAATTTGAACAAAGAAACAAAGCACAACGAAGTGAAACCAGATAGCTAGATTTTGCATCACAAAAGGACAAAGCTAGTTCCCAGGACCATATTTCTCTGCTCTCGAAACTTACTCAAAGTTGCTCGCAGTTTTATTGCCCGCGTAGAAGCTCTTGAGAGAAGCCTGAACAAGTATTCGGGTGGTAATAGTATTACATGTTGACTGGATTAAGAGTAGATCTGCGGCAATCTGAGCCGCCTTTAGACTTGCTGTGAGCGACAACGATTGGGATGTGACGCCGACCACGAAGTTATGATTGTTAATCCCTGTCTAACGTATTAGTATGATAAAGACCCGAATTGGTCAAGATAGCTAAAGAGCCCGGGAGCTGTGTCAGGAGCCTGGATCCCACATACTGTGAAATCAGTTTCCTTGGCTCCTGCCATAGCTCTCAGCTCCTGAGCCCACGTAGTAAAACATGGTGTTTTTGTATGGGAATTTGACTGACAGGTTGCAATCGCAAGCACGGCGAGAGGTACGAAAGCCGTCAGTAAAACGACGGCCCCCAGCTGCTCTCTAATGCCAATTCGCATCTTGAATGCCCCGCCCAGGAGGCGACTCCTGGTCCAGGCTCGCCAGTATGTTGCTCTCCTTGATGCATATGTTGCGGGTATTCTCAAAGCCTTCCCTTCCTTTGCCCATCCACTGAAGCTTGGGAGTGGCTTGCAACGTAACGAAAGCCTGAGATTCCTATATGACAGGGCCCATGTTCCAGAAACCCGACCGGAGATATGGAGGTTCGCGTTCGGGCTTTATGTAGGAGGAGGTCGTCGATTTGGCAATAGCTCGAAGTGTAGGAACGGTTGGCTAGCTGGTTGTCGTTTCTTTGTGAACTCAGCTTGTTGATCAAAGAATCAAACGGGCGACGGGCGACGGACGTCTCAATACCATCATTTCTCGACACCAGCAATAGCCATAGTCTGCTAGCTAGCAATAAGTTGATATGATAGCCGGCTGTTGTTGTGGCACTCGAACTGGAACTGGAACTTGAAGATGGAATTGACTCGAGGCTGTTTGCGATGGTGATGTGATTGATGTATGCGGTGCGAGGATACAGTACGATGGATAATCTTAGTACAGACCAGTACCAAATGCGATACGGCCCAGAACCGGCGGCAGCACCAAACGAGAAAAAAAGCTACGGAGTAGGCTCTACTGCCAGATCATCCTAACTCTTACAGCGCTCGCTAGACCCTAAAATACAGGGGAAGTCTTGAAGTCACAGTGGCTAGAACCTCAAGACCACCACGGACCACCGGACTCTCGCGGGAATGAAGCCTGATGCGGCAGTTTGGCATGGGTTGGCTGGTGGGAGCATGGCGGAATCCCATCTTTTGCTGAAGATTTTCAGATTGCCATGCAAGGATACGACTCGTACGTTGAAACACCGAGCATCAACCGCCTCCAGTGGAGATATATCCTCGTATCGTAGATTTAAAAGCTGCCATTATTACCGGTATTTATTATAGGTACCTACCTACTGTACTGACTGTTGTGAGATCCAAACTTCATGCCTTCATGCACTCGCATCCACATCCACGCGGACACCCACACCCACCCACACTTGCTATTATCCACTCGTACACAGTAAGACAAATCCAAAGACGGCGTCGCTCAATAAAACCGGGGTAGCAATTACATCCCATCCCTCCAATCGCCGCTGAGATTGCCGATACTGGGCTGCCCAGTAGGGAGGGTCCTCCATAACATGCCACCCATGCATCATATCATGTACCGTACTCCGTACTTGCACAACGGTAACCGTTTATATGTACTCGGAACTCCAAATCTGATGATAACGGTAAGTAACCTCGGGTTGAGCGAAAAGCTCAAAGGATAAATGAACAATCGGGACTCTTTCTTTAGTCTCCAATGAAACGCGGCCCCAGAATATCGGAGATACTAACCTAGTCCGATTCCTATCAATTAATACCTCGTTAAGAAGCTTTAGTTCCTCTATTGATAGCGGAATAGGAACTCTATCTGTTAAGAAAATGCAGCTTTAATTAGCATCAAAGTAGATTTATAGAATATCTCCTTGTAGGAACCTTATGATTGAAGATCCAGTTCTTACTACCTTATCACTCAACGCATTATATCCTTTTCTAGGGACATAATAAGTGTAGGTATTTAGCAATCGGAATAGGTACTCTTTGTAATCGTGTATTCTTTTTATGCCTAGCAGATATATCTAAGAGAGGAAGGGGGAGAGGTGAACAGAAAACCGGCACATTTTTTATATAAAGATCATAGTAAGTGCCGCTCTTTATGTCCAGCCCAAGGTGGGTGTTGGTATCACAAGTCATGAATGAATGGAGACTTGACGACCTTTGAAAAATGATTCTTCGACTCAAGACAGAAGAAAAATAGACTCGCGACGTTGAAAATGTTGCAATCTACTTTCTACCTACTTGGGCAGATTTGTATGAATCAATATTCTCTCTATTGCAGTGTCATTCATTTACTAGCTCCACCGCGAAGTGTGATAGTGACAGCGTCATGGGGATCTTTCTCTCACTGGGCTAGTCTCGTGAAGGAATCCAGTCAAGTCTACAAGACAACCTCCCCCCCACCTCTCTCCCTACCCCCTCCTTTTAGCTCACCTCCTCTTGTACATACTCGATGCCTACTCCATAAGACGCGCCAGCATGCCTGGCCTTGCGCGGAAAATCCTTATTTCCGCCGCTGTTGATGGGATTATTCTACAGCCACTGGCGCAGAAAGGACAGCGCCCAGTACCCGCTACGAAGATTGCGTACACTGATCACCACATCGGGCCAGTATTGAAAGATGGAGGCGAGGGCGAGAGCGAGAGCGAGAGTGAGGGCGGTGGAAAGAACTTCGAGGCTTTTGGGATCGTAGGTCAGTAAACTCGGTTTTGGTTCTACTGGATCATTTGCAGGATGTCTTCGCATTTTACATGCTTTCTACGGGTTTAACATTGCATTCGCTCCTTGGTAGAACACAAAAAGCTAATGCGTACTTTGCAGGTCTGTTGACAGTTTCTAAGGCCTCCTTTTTGGTATCGATTACGAGACGCCAGCAAGTGGCCTTGATTCAGGGCAAACCGATCTTTTGCATAACTGAAGTTGCCATAACTCCACTAGCATCGAGAGCGGAAGCCGCCGCATCCATCACCCATACCCAGACATCATTACGAGGAAAAGTGGCCGATAACGACAGCACGGATGACAGCGATTCAGAGGCTGAAGAGGGAGAGATATCTGCTGCGGTCGGCGATGATGTAGATGACGAGGACTTACATCCAGCAGTCGTAGATTCAACCCCCGCGGAACATAAGAGGACAAGCAGTGTAGCGGAGGATGTCATCTCACGGAAGGGCGGCTATGGCCGATTTGCAAAGAAGTGGTTCTCGAAAAAGGGATGGACAGCAGACCAACGACGGAACCTTGGAATGACTGCGGCAACTTCAGATGTTGACGACCCCTCGACTTCTCCAGTACCAGTCAATACAAGCCCTATTACCGAGAACATCGTGAGCTCGAACCCAAGAGGCTCGAAGCCTAAAGATTCTGCTGCAAGCTTACTCCCAAAACTATTGCGGACAACTCAAATCCTTTTCGGCTCATCTCGGAGTTTTTATTACTCATACGACTATGATATTACAAGGAGTTTCCTGAATCGTCGAGCGACAAACTCTGAAATCCCACTTCATACTCAAGTCGACCCTCTATATTTTTGGAACAAGCACATCATGAAGCCTTTTATTAATGCAGGGCAAAGTTCATTTGTCCTGCCACTGATGCAAGGATTTGTCGGTCAACAGGAATTCGAGATGGATACTGACCCTCCTAAACCAGTTCTCGGCCTTGAAGGAGCTGAGAAGTCTTCAATGGAGATGGTAGACCTATCCACAGGTCACGGGCTCCTGGATACCGTGCAAGTTCCGGATACCGATGGAAGCTCAGATGGGCCTAAAGACCCCCAGACCAATCATAGTAGCTCTATGAAGTTTTATATGATAACTCTGATCTCTCGAAGATCAGTGCAAAGAGCGGGCCTGAGATACCTACGACGAGGGGTTGATGATGAAGGCCATACAGCCAACGGAGTAGAAACCGAACAAATTCTCTCTGATCCTAAGTGGAATCCTTCCAGCAAGATACACTCATTTGTACAAATTCGTGGCAGCATTCCAGTCTTCTTCTCACAGTCGCCATACTCATTTAAACCCATCCCTCAGATACAGCATTCCACCGAGACAAACTACCAAGCTTTTGTCAAACATTTTGACAACATTTCAGACAGGTATGGCTCAATCCAGGTGGCTTCGTTGGTAGAAAAACATGGACCTGAAGCCATCGTCGGTGAACAATACGAGAAGTTAGTTGCTCGTTTGAATGAGTCGGGCGGAATCAAGGGATCTCCGTTAGCATTTGAGTGGTTCGATTTCCACTCAGCCTGTCGAGGAATGAAGTTTGAAAATGTCAGCTTGCTTATGGATGCGCTTGCGAAGGAATTAGACGCTTTTGGCTACACGGTTGAATTGAATGGCGCTCAATTATCGACACAAAGTGGAGTGCTGAGAACCAATTGCATGGATTGCCTTGACCGAACGAACGTGGTACAAAACTCGTTCGGGAAGAGAGCGCTGGAATTGCAGCTCAAGACAGAGGGAATTGAGCTTGGCCTCCAGCAAGACCAAGCAACACAGTGGTTCAATACACTATGGGCAGATAATGGCGATGCTATCTCAAAACGTAAGGCTTTGGGGGTCTCGTTTATCTCTTTAGGCAGTTCGAGTCCCGAAACACGCTTCGGGAGCTCTTCCTTTTGGGATCCTGCTATACTTTTAACCCCTTCCTGAAGATCTACAACTAATACCCTGCCTTTTCTAGAATACGCATCAACCGCTGCGCTCAAAGGCGACTTCACTCGGACAAGGAAAAGAGATTACAAGGGTGCCTTGACAGACATGGGACTATCCATCTCTAGGTTCTATAGCGGGTACGTATCTATCATCAAAATCTTTCTTGCGCGCAAAGGTTGACGTGGTTTTAAGAATCGTCAATGATTACTTTAGCCAAGCAGCAATTGACTTTTTGCTTGGCAATGTCACATCAGTTGTCTTTGAAGACTTTGAAACATCAATGATGAGCCGTGACCCCGCGGTTTCTATGCATAAGATGCGCCAACAAGCCATCGAGGTATGCCGGAAACTCGTTGTTGCAGACGATCATGAAGAGTTTATAGGCGGCTGGACGCTTCTCACGCCGCAAGTCACAAATACAATCAAATCGATGCCATTCGAAGAGTCCGTCTTACTGTTGACAGACTCGGGATTATACTCGTGTAGATTTGACTGGAATCTGGAAAAAGTGTCATCCTTTGAGCGAGTGTCATTGGAACACGTTATTGGCATAAAATACGGGACGTTCATCATATCTACGCTGTCTGCTTCGCAGGCCGACGAGCAGAGGAACGTCGGATTCGTTGTCACGTACAAAGCTGGAGCGAACGATATCACTAGAGTCAACACGCGGTCGATGTCTAGCGTATCACGCACAGATACCGATTTGCCTGAAGGAACTGCCACCCCGCCGCCAACATCAGGATTGGCAGGTATTTTAGGGAACTCTGGTCCAACGATAACAACAAACCGGCTCTTGGCTTTGAAGGCTTTGCCATCTCGAGATGCGGTTGCGGAAGGGACTGAAAGCAGATTGACCGAGATTGAGCAAGTGAAGACGATTTGCTCGGAGATAGAGCGCATGGTACTTCACGGCCAAGTGCTGGAAGTGGGCACGGAGAGAAAGAGCATTGTCGAGAGTGGTGATATAATCAGCTTAGCCGAAGCGCGAAAAAGTACTGGCTTGCTGGAGCAACTGGGCCACAGTTTTAAGAAACTTATATGGGCATAGATGAATTAGAAGTAAAGGATATCCAATGATTAATAACGACTAGGCTCATGACTAGACAGGCGTTTAAGTCTTGCTTTCGGAGATATAGATGATGTACAGTAATGTGGGGCCCAAATCTTTAGCAAGAATTCGCAGGAGGCTCTTTCTTCTCCAGTGAAGTGCCCAAGTGAAATACGTAGGTGCCAACGCACAACACGTTGCAAGTTTGCAACATGAACGCACGGAGCGCAAAGAAACAAGCAATTTTTTTGTAGGTCATCCAAAGAGAGAGAGTTTATGGTCTGATGATGCGCACGGTGGCTTCACACCCACGAGTCTACTGGGAAAAGCCCGAGGCCTAAGGTACGCCATTTTTATGGTCTGATTTTTTAAACGTGACTGAACGAGATCCTTTACTCTACTGTATACCTCCGTAAAAGATGCATCTCGTACCTACCAACCGAATGCTACAGTACAGGGCTACTGTAGACCGACGATGAGGAGGGAGGGGGGTTTCCAGTCAGCATTTTCTGCGTATATAATCTTTCAGCCGGCCAATGAAAGATAAGTCTGTAGGTATGTTACATGCATCCCATCGTGCACTGCGAATGAACGAATGACGGACTTTTGACTTGTCTAGATAGATACTCTTAGCATATGGTAGGCTGTTGTGCCCTAGCATGCCTCGGCAGCAGGAGACGTCGCGTTATCAGGAGCTTGCGTTTCTCGTTCCTTGAATCTGTACTGTAGTGGTAATAAAACGTTCGTTCTTATCTGATTTAGAACGCAGTGCTATAAGGACTCGCTTTGGATATTCCACCAACGGTTGCTTTTACCAGTCCGGAGGTAGGTAGCGCTTTGCATGGTCACTTGCAGGCTTAACAAGACAACCGTCAGTCAGGGTCTTCTGCAGGGTCTTCTTTTGCTTTTGCTTTTGATTTCGCTTTTAATAGCGGTGTATGGGAATCTCCAGAGCGGGGTGATTTTCTGCAGTCAGATCTTTGCTTCCATCTAGTGGACCCAAGACATGGGGATAAGGCAAGAGGTACATAAGATACATAGGTATACGAGTAGGAATCAGAAGTCATGGTTCTAAGGTGGGATAGGCTAATCTCGGGAACCCTCCATTCGGAATTGTCACGGTACAAACAAAGACTGCGGATAGTCTGCCTGATTCGGAATCCTATACATACCGAATTTTTGTACTGTAGAGGATTTGGTTGAAGCGGGTCGATGGAAAGGAACTGCGCTTGCACTTGCTGAAAACAAAATCAGAAAATAGAGACCTAGATGATCGACTTGCCCCTCCTTCCCGCCCCGCTAGCCGTAGAGCCTTAGACTATTTGGTATGTCAAATTCCGCCTCAAACTTTTCTTCCCACAGGACTTCTAATTTCAGAACTGCGTAAGGTATAAGTTCCTAAATAGGATGGTGTACTATAAGTCTTAGCTGTCAGCAGGATTAACTGCCCTTACCAAAGTCGGAATACGATGCCCTAACAAGCGGCTGGGCAAGGGTCTGTTGCACACACAGCACACGCCATGCTCACGCCGTTGAATGATTCAGTAGACCCGTGTCGGATTTCCATTCTGAGTCATCAAGGACTGGGTTTGTGTCATGTCAAGCATCTCGATGGGATGCGATGCATTGAAACCTTATCCTTATCTGTCTGCACTCTGGCCCGTGAATAGAGAAAGGTCCCGGTGTTAAAGTAGCCTACTGCACCTTAGCTAATGAGCTAGGTGCGGACTATGAGTTTACATACGTGAGAAGTCTATTTTATCTGAGGAGTTACTTGGCTGGAGTTGGGAAAGTTACGTCTGGGGATTAACCCGCTCCAATAGATAAGGAGGTGTTTGTTAGAGTACTGCCCGTTAAGCGCTAAGGAGCCTCCGTGACGATCTAGTAAAGCCTCTGGAGTTAACGTCAAACTTGCATATGAGATCGCACAACAATAGAGAGATCGGGCAGGCATATAACAATTCCAAATCCAATAGGAGCCATCCTTCCACGCCCATATTGCGATCAAGCCCATATTCACAAACTAGGGGTAGGTATTTGAGCTACAATCCTAGCGTCCTTGTGTATGGGTGGGTTGATAAGAATTGTACAAGAGGTGCTGAAGATATACCGTATATGTCTGTCTATCCGTTTCTCCTTGCCGGTGTTGCATATTTGGGGAAACCTTGGGGCGGTCGGGGTGACCGATAATTACCCGTAGAGAGATTCGCAGAAACGAGTTGTGCAACCTGTGGCTTTGAGGAGGACAAGTCATCCACAGGCAAGAAGTGTACTGTAGAGTGTATGTAAACCCCGCGTCGACGATGTCAGCCCGCATAAAGACATTGGTCTTGGCCTTCGCTACGGGGCTACTATAGAGGGTTAGTGGTAATGCTAGCGGATGCATTTTACATCTACTTCGTACAAGCCAGCCAAGTCAGCAATTGTTGTACATGCATAGTAAGCAGGCAAAACTTTAGGTAAGAACTTCGTGTGCTGGTCCTCGGTCGTGAGTGGCCCCTTTTCACTGGGGGCAAGCCGATCGGCGAGCATCAGTAGTACCGTACCTTCCCACGTTGCCCAAGCAAGATTGTGTCTCTCCTTCAAAGCTCCCACCCGCGTGTAAGAGGAGGGGTCCAACGTTCGTTCGTTACCGCTCATCCCCCACTTGGGTAGCTCTACCATTGGATGCTACATTTTCCCCAAGCGGAATCGGTCCTGTCGACAGCGGTGTCAATATGTCAAGTGTCTTAATTAAACCGAAGAACCTGGGGCTCCGATGGGAAGCCGAACCTTAAAACAAGTCTTCATTATCGTCAGACCATGTGTGGACTAATTGAGTCGAGCGGCGGATCAGTCCCTCCGTAGTTCTAGTTCTTTTAAAACAGATCAACATCCCCGTGGGTCCTCAATTGACTCTTGAGGGTTAAATAATCTGCCTATTGGTGTTGCGTCGCTGAAGTTGACGACTTTGACCCCAGAGTTGCACACTTACTAGCCGTACAATCTTCTTCAGCCTTGTGTCAACCCTTCTAGTCTCCCAAACATGGCCGCTGGACAATATAGAGAGAACTCGGCCGAAAACCAATCCATGTCTATGGCAGCAGATTTGACTCCAGGCTTATACGATGGCACATCAAGCGAATCCTCAGCAAGTTCGCCTATGAACAATACTGTAAGTCGTGATGGCCTTCTGCAGATCTAAGAACCTATTGAGGGAAGGGGAAGGCGCTGACGCTGACGCCGAGTAAAAGAATTTCGACAACTGCTACAGCGGAAACGGCTACATGGCATATCCGGCATTTCCGATGCAACATTCTATGCATAGGGAAGGTATAGCGCCGGCAGGACTTATACCGGTTGAATTGAAAATTGAAGGCCTCTACGAGGACTATGATCGGAGACGAAAGAAGGACGGAAACGAGAAGATTGTATCAGGTCATGTACATTCAGTAGGTGGCCAATCATTTTTGGTTGTTCATAATACAACCCAACTAATGCAACACAGAGGCGGAGGGCACAGAACAGAGGTACATCATCGACATCTATTTATCCCACCTCTTCCTCAGCGACTTGGAAGAGTTGACAATTATTCCAAACCCCTAAAGGCGAGCAGTAGCTGACTTTAGTCGTCAATAGCCTCGCAGAGAGCCTTTAGAGATCGGAAAGAAAAGCACATGAGGGAACTCGAACAACAACTAGGCGAACTCGAGGGTCGACACAATGATCTTTCCCGATCATTCGACTCCCTTCAAGTGGAACATACAAGCGTGAAGCACCAACTGGAAGGACTACGGGAGGAGAATGCTAGACTCCAAGGTTCTTCGAGGAGCTACCAAGCCAAGGAACACGAGGAACCCAACGGCGGGATCCTAGATCCGCTTCTGTTTGATGTGTCGGCATTCTGCTTTGATCAAGAGGATCTACAAGACCACACCGTCTGAAGGCAGAATTGACCATGGGCGTGGTCGCTGGACCCTATGAGCGGTTTTCGGGGTGTTCCTTATGGAAAACAGCAACTTGATATCACATAGTCCGGATGTGATTTGACGGCGCTGGCGTTGTTGGTATATCATTTGGGTGTAGGCGAATTCGCATCACCACATAGTGCAGGGAAGGAGGGCGAGCAGAGATATCCAGGTCAGGTATTACCGTAGCACAAAGCCACCAGAAAGAAGGACGGGGGTTCAGGTCGATTTTAGCAACTTCAATGACGAATGAAACTACACAAACTGCGACTGGCAGAGTGCCCCCGGTTCCCTCCCCCCTATTTCCACGTGCAATACGGATATCTGCCCCTTGGTAGAAGCGTTGCAGGCCGAGTTTCCGTAAAACTTTAGTGGACTGTTCTGTATGCGGCGGCCAAAAGCCATCATCTGAGAGTGAGCTGTGAGGACGAGTATTTCGTAGCCTTGCAGATGCAGACGTGCATGGATCCCGGAACCTTAGCTTGAGTGGGATGATGGGATGTCTTGTTGAATTTCACAGTTCATGGGTCTACATGGTTGCTGCGCCTTTAAGCTTTCGGTGATAACGAGAAGCTTGCCTTGGGGGGAAACCCAGGTGACTGCCCGTGGGCGTGGAGAGGAACAGACAGGAATAGGCACCCTTGGATTTCGGATTGAATTTGAATTTGATGATAATTATGAATTAGATTCCCGAATTTAACGATTCTTACCGTATCTATTGATTATTTGGTTATATGGGAGATGATCGCACTATAATTAAAGTAGGAAAATTCATATTTATAGATAATATAGCGTTTAAAATAGGCTTGGACTAGATATCAATATATGAATCTAATAACACTTACGTGAATGTAAATCCCCTAAAAGCGTAAACAAACGCGATCTTGTACGTATAGATATAGTTGAGGAAGTTATGTTGCAATTTGCTATACCTTCATAGAAGTAAACGCGTACCTACTACCTACGAGTACCTTGGTATGGGGCATGGACCTCCCAGTCAGGTACAGCAAAAAGTGAATGTCACAGAAAAAGTGAAAAGTGTCTTTAGTTATTGTTGGTATCACAGGTTGATATCCGTGATCACTTCTATACTACGTAGTAGACTTGATACTGGTTGATGTTGCTTATCATTCATCGTGGTGTTGACCAGCAAAGAGGGTATGCCTCTTTGCTGACTAAGCTACGCTAGATCACATGACTAGAAAGGTCGGGATGCCGTACTATTATCCCAACAGTTATAGCAACCGCTAGAAAATAAAATCGTCGCTTAATCAACCTTTTTGCTCCCAGCTTAAGAAATTCTCATTTTGCATGCCACATACCAGAAAGTCGGCCTTCGCCTGGCAATTACTTGTATATTCTCTCTAAAACTATCCATAGTAGGCTGCTGCGGTGATTAGCGCCTTTTGAAAACATCCTGGCAACTTCCATTTTGACCCTTAAATACACTTATATTTATTCCTCACGTGCTAATATTCTAGTAGGTAGTATTTAGAACAGCAATCATACTAATTTTAGTTAATGTAAAGTTTGTAGATTCTTAAAATAGTATAAGTTCTACTTTATCTTATACTAAAGAAATAATAGCTTGGAAGATAGTAGTATGGTTTTACTTCAAAAGGTTAGCTTAGGATCAGCAGATTACTTAGCGTAGATCGATAGAATCCTACTTATACAACAGCTATTTATCCTAGTATCAAACTTCAAGAAATATAATAGATGAACATTTTTATAGTGAGAATTCTTAGATAAAGGCTGAATTCATTCTTTAAGTGTCGCGGAGTAATTATAGAGTAAAAAGTGTAATAGAAACAAAACTTCTATAAGATACCATGAAAGCATAAGGTTGGGTTTGCTATAACTTGATATTGAATAATTTTAAAGTATGGAGATTGAGAACGGAGTAATGCCGTTTTAGCTGCCAACCAATACATGGATGGGAGGGGTCATTCTGCTGTAGCGCATTGATCACGTGCCTCTGCCAATGCCTATAATAGAAGTTGTGATAATCTACCTAGGTATGTTTATTTGCTCACATATCAAAGCAACTGTTGCAACACCATACATATGTGATGGGGAAGGATGTTTGTTTAAGGGAAATTGTGTCGGAGATCTGTGCACCTGGCCTGGACTGGCCTCCCGCGGAACATTGTCTTTTAATTATTCAGCATCGGAATCATAACCACGGGAGATGAGGATAGCTACGAAAATTTTTTCTTGACTTGATAGCAACTCAACTCTAGATCTCTGGTGAGATTCTTCTTTTCCATTTGCAAAAAAAGCATCTTCAGAACAAAACATAGGTACTGAATCTCTTCTCTATTGCTCCTACCCCCCCCTCCCCCCCAATCCCGCCCTGCCAAGCCTTGCCCCACTACATTCTGACGACAGTCAAACTC
>QGMJ01000470.1:0-25846 GCA_007821545.1 Lachnellula subtilissima
TTCCCCCAAAAGAACGAAAGACTGCTCCACCCCGCCCTATCCGACATCCCGCCCCTAACAGGCTCCCTCGCCACCCCGCTTCTCACACCCACCTCCCAAGATCTCACCCTCTCCGGCCCCCTTCGCTCCTGGATCACCTCATCTCCCCCCCCCTGGCGCGGTCTCTATGCTAAATCTGCTCTCTTTCCTTCCTGGCAAAAAAGACCAGTACCTAAAATACGGCGCCGAGTTCGCCGCATCGATAGGCAGCAGAAGAGGTGGCACGGCGAAGATCGTAGGTAGTGTGATAGGAGAGGGAGAGCAGAAGGAGGGGATGAGATTGCGCTGGCGCATTATCCTAGTCTGGCCCATTTTGCGGATATGCTTACGGGTGAAGATTATCAGGAGGTCAATCGGAAGTATAGGGTGGGTAGTTTGAGGGATACCTGTTATTTATGTACGAGTGAGCTTGAGTTGGATGCGGGAGGCGGAGGCGGCGGGGCGAAATTGTAAATGGGAGGGAGTGATTGTTGGAAATGTCTTGGTGTGCATTGTACGAAGCATCGTTTATGACAAAATATCGTACTAGATCCTCATTAGAAAGACAAATGCACGATAGGAAGGCTCGCTCCAAAAAAGAATTGAACTTATGAGCAAAAGATGATAGCGTGTGAAGTTCTTTTCTCCTTGAGAGGAATGTAGGATTGGTTGCTGATTGAACAGGTGAGGCGAGGCTGTGTCGTGCTGAGATTGTACTGGCGAAGAGAGTATGGAAAGCTAATGATCAGGGGTGGATAGTAAGGTTGTTGTTAGAATGATTGAGTTTGGGGAAAGGGAAAACGCAAAAGATTTAGTACAATAAACGAGAAAACAGGGGGTGTCCCACTTGGAAAAGCATCTGATAGTCTGGTGTCAAATGTCTCTCGACTAATTTCCCAAAGTACATAGACCACAGGCTTAATAACTTTATATGTTCAATCCGCTGCCTGGCATACCTAGCAATTAGCCAGTAGCTCAGTTGATATCCCCTATATACACGCTCCTCTATAACGCTGTTACGTCGCTTTTACTGCTCGCACTGCGTTATGCAGCTGCCTGTCAAAACCCCCGCAATCCAAACTCATTCCGTATACCGTGTGTGCAGGACTCTATGAATACAAGTGGAATCGAAAACAGACCCATGTGCTGTCGGCATATATGTGGCAGACCAAACACCTTGCTGTGCATGGCCCCATGTTCATGCAAATACCTCGTCTCTATGTCGCGAGGCCAATTACCCAGCGTCTTGTCCAGGGCATTTTCCTACCCTACCATACCGTAACGCCTACGTCCGCAAAATATTAACGTGACGTCCAAATCCTGTATGTTCGATAACCTCAAAGGAAATCATTAGCGTCGTATCCGTAAGGAAAATATGTTCTTAAGGAGTGTAGACTCAAGTATCCGGATTAGTTGCTCGAAGAATGGGACCTTGCTGGTGAACCCTTCTCGAGTAATCGTGGTCATCTCTAATGGTATTGACACTTTCTCGACTCTTGTTGTCGCTGGCGCGCTGGTACACAGGTGAGAATGGATCTAATCGTGGGTCCACTGGCACCAAGCGGCTTTTCCTCGATCCGGGTGCACTGTCTTCCCAAGTCTCGACCACCTCTCGGCCATTGGTACCCAAGACGTATCTCGAATTCTCACTCATCGTTCTCGATGGAATTGGGCCACCTAGACCTGCACTACTTCCGTGACGGCTGGTGTCGGCGTTAAGTCTCTCTGCTTCATTATCCTTACGGCGTTTCTTTAGGCAGAAGTAAACGATGGCACTAACAATGGCGACAAGGGCCACGAGACCAATAGTGAGGCCGACTGCACCTCCAGTACTGATTCCAGAACTGCTTTTGTTTTTCGACACTGGGGCAACAAGCGCGGAATTCGGGGGAGATGTTGGAGTAATAGTGACAGTGTGGACTTGTCCTGTGACTGTTTCGAGAGAAGTCACCGGCGTTGGAGTCCATATGGAAGAGCTTGAACTTGAGGAGGTGGAGGTGGGGGACGGTGAGGTCGTGGCTAATGTGGGCGTGGGAGTAGTAGCATCTTGTGTTGTTGTTGATGTAACCGACGTGGACTAAAGAGCGTTAGTGTGCACCCTATATTATATAAATCTAAACTTCATGAAGGTCGGACCAAAGGGACCAAGGGAACCAAGGGAAGGACCATACAGTGCTCGAAGATTGCGAAATTGGGCCAGTCGTGAGAGTGTCCACAATAGTCACGGCGCTTGGAGTCGCCGTTACAGTTACCTGCTATTGCAAGTCAAAACGGTTGCCAGCAAGGGCAATCGATCGGGGTGAGGACATTGCAACAACAGCAGATACTTGACAAAGAAAAGATGTTGGAGCATATCATAAGGGTTCGGGAAGTACTAACCTGAGGGGTAGTACTGCTGGGTGATGTTGATGTTGATGTTGATGTTGATGTCGATGATGCTGCGGTGGAACTTCCTCCTTTGGTGCCCGATGGGGTGTTCCCCAAAGCTATGTATCCGTATACTCCACTCCCACCACACAGTTCAAGAGGATACCCAGGACATGTCTGAGTGCATCCAGACGTGGTAGATCCGGGAACGTAGTTTGAACACCAGCATCCATCGTCTTGGACGACTGCGAAAGCATAGCTCGATTTGCAGAAGTCGGAGCAGAGGCCATTGGATTGGTATATGCTGGAATCTGTAGAGCAATTCATTAGTACTTAATTTCCTCTTCTAGGCGCGTCGGGAATAGCCTACTCTTATTTGAATCAGCGGTATTAAGCCCGGAGCAGTATTCAATACTGGCAGCGGAGGCTTGGTCGAGGCAGCCAGTGAGGAAGATAGCAGCAAATACTAGTCGAAAGGACCGTTGTATCCGTAGCGACAGCATTTTCTATGCTGGGAAAACCAGGTGTCGTGACGGAAGAGAAATTCGAGTGCGACGAGCTCGAGCTGGCGGTGAAAGGAAAATAAGGGCTCAGACTCTCAAAGAGCCTGGTGATAACGATCGTGGTGTCAAGAGAGGAATGCAAACGGCGGACAGGACAGGAAGTCGAGATTGTTCATGAGCAGGGCAGCGTTAGTGTCATACGGCAGTCACAGCCATGTCAGGTCATGTCACTGATAGCTAGCTGTCTGTATGTCTGCCTGCCTGTCTGTCGCGTTTGGCGATTGAGGTTTCGTCGAAGCTGACTGCGGAACAGAGTGGAAGTGACGGACAAAGGGCGACGGCGAGGTTGTGTGAGCGGTACGGGTAGGTCGATTAGAAGAATAACGGGGGTTCAGAGAAAGAAGACGGGATCAATACAGTAAATATCTGGGTTGGCCCGGATCTGGGCTGGTGCTGGTGCTGGTGTGGGTGCTGGTGTGGGTGCTGGGTCAATCTTCGGTTGGGGGATCACTGGGATGGATGGGAGGGCGGTCCTGGCCTAGTGTCTTTTTGCTGGTTCTAACTAGGTACTGTACGGAGGTACTGGCGCCAAAAACAAGAGATCTCGTTGGTCCACCAGGTCGGCACGGCAAGAGCCTTTGAACAACAACACGAGCGGCGCGCGAGTTAAGTCGTGAGCTAGAACTGGCCAAGTAGAAGGAAGCAGCACCAAACGACGGCTCGGAATTGGATTATTTGCTAAAAGCGTTACGGAGTAAATTACAATTATGTCACAGTGACGATTTGAATAGAATGTCATGAGAATATGGAGATATATAGAAATGTAAAGGAAAGGGGCCTGGATAGTATGTCCAGGACGCAAGAATAGCCGGACTCCAAATTACCCATGATCCTCCCTGATACAGTACTGTAGAGTGTAGAGATAAAGAGATACGGACCATTAATTGCAGACAGCAGCTGCATGGAGAATAGAGCAGCGTGCAGTTCTTTCCTCTTTAGGAACCTTCATTACGGATCATAGGTAATTTACAAATGGTACACTCATAACGGCACGGTACTAATGCAAGTCCAAAATGAAGTTATCCAAGTTTCCCATTCTTCTTTCATGGCATTCCCTGTCCATTTTCTTCTTAGAGGCTAGTCCAGCAACTGCTTTCAGGCCGTGCAGGGTCCCCCAAGTCTGTATATAGTCAAGCGTGAAGCTAAACATTCTCTACCCCGTAAGCGTCCAACTCTAATGAATATCTTCATGCTCCAACGCGATGATTGGCTGCCTTGCCATAGCTGCCTCCTATTTTCACTCTCCAAATTCAAATAATGCAGCCGTTATTCAATAAGTAATGAACAATTTACCGTAAGCCTCTCGTCATCATGTCATTCATTCATGATGGAATTCATCGCATCGATATTGGCATCGTAAATTATATCATGTTCATGTACCCCTGTCCTGTCCTGTCCTGTCCTGTCCTGTCTCGCCTGTATACCTTTTCATATGCAAAGCAAGAGAAGCGAAGCCACACACTTCGTATTCCAGCGGCCACCCTACAACAGCTCATGCATGCGATAATCACTACCTTACCGACAACCTCGTACTGTACCACCAGACTTTTCCATGTGAACATTAAAAGTCTCAACCCGACAAAACCATCCAATCCATCCATTCATTCGTTATTCCGGATTCCGGAAGGTTTCCCCAAACTAGCCCTAACCGTAGATGAAGGCTTGTCTTTTGCAGATCAAGTTGATCAACAGCGTCATTGATGCCGCACCCAGCCAGAATTTGCGAGTACTGTAGGACTGTACCACCGCATACCAGCGGAAATTGGAGCCACGCCACGCACTGCACTTTGACTTTCCGAAATCGCATCGTAACTTTGTAATAATAAGAGTGGTGATGAAGTGACGAAGAATGCAACTCAACTGTCTTTTGCTTGAGATGATTTACTGCTACTTTGTCCATGGGATCATGGTGGCGACGACATGCATACCCCTCTCATCTTCATATTCCGTACTCATCCATCATCGCCGCTTGAAGCTGCATACGGCAACAACAACTGGGGGGTTACTAATCAAGATTTAACCATCGATAGATACCTACTGTAGGAACTCGAGTGTCCTATAGATAAGGTGAGCTGCTTGCGGTCGAAACTCACCGAATATTCCGTACAGGACCTACAGGTAGATACTCGTACCGCGACTGATTGGATGAATGAAGGAAGAGCTATTGATTTAGGGGGTTTTTGATTCTAAGTCAGGATTTGTTAAATCTAAGAGTTAAATCTATGTCAGCCGGTATCGCTCTTCTGGATATAGACCATCTTACTATGATGCTAACTAGCGGTGTAGCCTCCCTCCACCTCGTCGTCGCCAGCATACCTCATCGTCGCTAGCATACACCACTATCGCCATGGCCTCCCCAGAGATCCGCCATTCGAGTGATGCCCCTATTCCCACATCGACTAAGAAGCACCTGCTTGGCGACCCCCCTAATCGACTATATACGCGTCAATGGCAGACCTCCTAAATGCCTACAACTCCCACGCATACAAGAGAGGCTATGCTATTGTCTTAGCAGATAGCGGAGGTCTTAAGAGACCTAATACGATTGGCAGAGAAGGTAGACGTCGCTTAGCTAGATGATAAAGATGCGCTAGATGCAGAGATTATGGGGGGGTTATAGTGGAAGAAGAGGTAGAAGAAGAGGACGTTTTTATAGACGTCGATAACTTGAACTATAAGGTTATAGTAAGTCAGTTGCCTATTAGGAGCAGCCTAAAAGGGAAGGGAAAGAGACAAATTAGGGGGGTAAACGAGTCACAGCTTTTAGAGGCAGATGCGCCAGCTGATTTGCAGCTAGAATTTAACTGGGACTTATATGCTATAGCTAGTTGAAAATCGAGTATATCCTCATAATACGTATTGCAGTGAGTGTATATACAAGTGGCGACAGCGAGGTTAGCAACAGCGCCAATTGCGTACTTAGCATCATAATAAGATGGTCTATATTTAGAAGAGAGATACCGGATAACTTAGATTTAACACTTAGATTTAGCAAAAGTCAACTTAGAATTGAAAAACCCCTTGGTTTAAAGAACTCTCTTCCCCCTGGCTTTTTCACCACCCAGGAGGGGTGTGGTATATAACCCCTCCTAAGGCATATTCCCTTCAACGCCAACTCATATGCGTGCAACTCCAGAAACTGCCGCATTCTGTAACAATTAATCAAGCCAAGTTTAGATAGATGTACGTCGGCTATGCCGAATCCATCTTTTGTGTCAAACACAAATTCATATACCTAACCCTTACCTGTTCCTGTCTGTTCCTGCAGTAGTTTGCGCACGTGATGGACATCGTCCAATCATTGCTTTTTCTCTCTCAGCCTTGGGATTTCTCCAAATATCACAACCAAGTTAACTCTTCAAAGCTACGGATAGTGGCCGCTGCTAGATATATTTTTACTACTTGTCTTTCACAATGTAAATTATTCTTCTTCTAATAAAAATATTCATATCACCTACCTGCCTGCCTTCAATCCCTTAATCGCGTCGCGATGAAGTTCTCGGTGGGCATCGTCAGCCTCGCTCAGCTGGTACTTGTCACACAATATACGAGTACACTCGCAGCCCAATATCATGGCTACCACTCTCCTTATTCATTCGACTGTAACTACCAACATTCACCACAATGGATGACCTCGATCCCATCCTCCACGAACCTCACACATCTCTCCATACCAGGAACGCATGACACCATGACCTCCGTCGTCGTGAGCCATATCTTCCAATGCCAAAACAACCACCTAGGAGCACAACTCCAAGCCGGCATTCGTTACTTTGACATCCGCGCCCGTCTAAATAACAACGAGCTTTTAATATACCACCAAGACTCCTACACCCAACACTCCTACCTCGAAGTCCTCACGACCTTCTTCAACTTCCTCGACGCAAATCCCGGAGAAACGATCCTCATGCGCCTCAAAGAAGAATCCACACCTATAAACTCCACCATCGATTTCCTCACAGCCTTCAATTACTACCGTCTCAATGACGCGCAAACAGCCCCCGGCTGCTCCAAGCACTTCTGGGTCCCTCCCCAACCCGGACCTACATCCATTCCCACATTAGGGGACGTACGCAACAAAGTTCTCATATTGCAAAACTTTGGCTCAGATCCAGCCGAATACGGCATAAAATGGGAATCCCCCCTCCTCGCGCTCGAAGACGACTATGCTATCCCTGACCTCTATTCCGGCCTCGACTCCAAATTCCAAGCCATCACCGATAGCTTTACAGCTGCCAAAGCCGGTATCGAGTCGAATGATGGGAAATTATATTTGAGTCACCTGAGCGCGAGTGTGGGTGTTCTGCCTATTGAGGCTGCGGCGGGGACGGACAACGGGAGCGTGGTGGGCTTGAATGATCGTACCGGGCTCTGGCTGAAAGGGGGGAATGGGGGACGGACGGGGGTGGTTATTATAGACTTTCCTGGGATGGGGTTGGTGAGGGAGGTGTTGGAGAGGAATTATTGATACCCATTCATCAAAGAAAAATAGAAAGAAGGATATACCGGGAAAACGAAACATGGGAGCCGCCCACCCCCATGTCCGCCGTGGGAAGATGGATAGGCATCATACATTACCAGTCTGAGCATGCTTTGACTGGAGAGAATTCATGAAAAAGGTAGGTGGAATACACATTCCTCCACCAGACTCAGCACACTTCCTTCCATCCATCCACATCTTCACCTCATTCCCCCCACAACCATAACAACAACCATCCCCAAAACCCCAACCCACATGCCCACCTTGCAATCCCTCCCCGCACCCGCCTCATACACACGATGATCCTTCGAATTCGTCTTTTCTCCCTTCATCGCCGTCTCAATACCCGTCGGCGTTACCGAGACCCCATCGCGGTTTCCCATAGTATTATGCGCAAGTATCCCGGAGTTAGCAGTGCTTGCTGTTACTGTTGCTGCAGTCAGGATGCCGAGTAGGAGAAGCTGGTACGATATCGTTGTTGTGCTTTGGAATTTCATTCCTGCTTGGACTTTTGGATTGTTTGGGGGATCGCATGTGTATTTATCGCAAAAGAAAAAACGGGGTAAAGGTAATGCCAAATCCTAAAATCTTATTCACGGGCCTGATGGTAGGGAATCAGTCTTAAGAATAAAGGGGGTAACATTCACTAGTTGAAGAGATCTCTAGACTTCTAGACTGTGTGAACCGATTACATTTGTCTACGTTTACTTCATCTAACATGATTAATTACATACCTGGGTGCACCCATCACTCATAGCTTTTCCGAGGCCTCAAGTGCATCCGCGGTCTTAGCAGGGACAGAAGGCAGAGGCTTTTCAACGGACCCGTCGGCATCATTCCCATCCAATTGCTTCTCCGAAAATACTTCCTTCGGTCCAGTATCTTCAGAGCCGTACAGATTTTCCAAGCTCTCGTCTGCAAAGAGTAGCCCCTCCACCTCCTCGTCATTATCCTTCCACACAGCAGCAACGGCTTCTGCCCTCGCCCTGTGTTGCGCCTTGATCCACTTGCCGCCCTTGTAAAGAACATACGGTATTGGCGACAGAAACATACTAGCAAGCACCACTATCAACAATGTGATACGGAAGAACCCAAGCCTGTCATACAACGTTCCCCATCTCTGGAGCACCATATGTCTAAACGATCCAATCTTCCCATACTCATCAAAGTTTTGTCGGAAGATATAACGATACCAAGGATGATCGCCGAAATCTGAGCAACGCCATGACTTCAATGTACATTCTTTCAGGTCGTCGGGATTGACAGAGTCGCCTTGCCGTCTATCCCACAGCTTGACTTCTTTGATCTCGAAAGAGTGGTTCGGGGGGTAGGTTGAGGCGCGGTTGACAGTGTTCCAGTCCCTCAATGTTATCTTGATGACTTTCTGTTCCATATCCTTCAACAAAGCATTATGTCCAGCAATTCCAGCGCCCAGCAAATTAATCATCAAGTTCGGGTAATAATTGTAGTAGTGGATAGAGGGATCGTCTCTTGGATGGGCGATACGATCGTAGTCGAGGTCGAACACCGGTAAGTCCTCGAGGTTAGGTGTGCCATGCTCGAATTCGCCGTATGATTGGGATGTCTGAGGCGCGGAGAGTCGCGGGGGCGTATGCGGCTGCAGCAGAGGCATGAACGGTTGGTCTTGCAAGAGAAGCGTCTGGTTGTCTGCGGAGACGGTGAAGTTGAGGATGAGTGCGCTCGGGATGTCCTCTCCTATCTGCTCCTCCTTATTCCACAGAGGAAGGTCGGGAGTGCTCACGCGCACGAGAACGCTGCGCCCTTTTTTCTAGCCATTTGACGCCGTGGGTGGTGGGGTTGTTCTGCGCAGCTACCGAAAGAACGTGGAGGAAAGCAAGTAACAGTAATTGAGTGGTGATTACCATATTGGAGTCCTATAGCAGGAAAGGAAAGGAAAGGAAAGGAAAGAGGAAGAATCTCCAGACACAGGAGACAAGAGAAAGAGACAGACATGTCGCAGCCTACATCGTTCAGTAGACCTACGAAAACCCCATCGCTAAGGAATGAGCGGCACAGCAAAACCCACCTGATCCTTTGGTCTCGGCCTCGTTTGAGAGTTTTATGACTTTGCCTTCAGCCGCATAGCTGGGAGTTGAGAGCTTGGAAATGGGAAATGGGAACTGGGAATAAATAGCGCCTGGCGAGTGTTTGAAGATGTTCGCGAGAACTTTGGGCGTGTTGTTGAAGCTATTCTAGGAATTAGAAGTCCTGGCCTCGACCAATCAAAGGTGGGCGGCGGGATGTTGGCGAGCCCCTCTCCGAGCCCCTGAAAAGAGCAAGAACTACCTACCTAACGAGTATCCACATTCATATTCGTCCTTAACACTTCCGCGCCAGGATATTTCGTGAGATCCAGCGAAGAAGTTCCGTTTTCTACTTCACTTTTCTACTCATTTAGTTTTCCAAATGGCGTACATAAGTACACAATGAATGCGCGAAAGCGCCTCTTCTTTTGGTGGCTAAAGCCATCCCAGCCACAACTGCAGCCACATCCCGACTGGCGGGGAAGCAACAGCGCCATCTCATCAGCCCATCACATCTCAGAAGGCTCCCACGTGTTGATCAACGTCTTGCAAATCGGAAGTTACAAATGCTCCGAGTGCTTGTTGTCCAGGCATTTCACTTTTTTGTATGGGTATTCTGAGCATGTGAACCCACGTTTCTTTTGTCCTTCTGTGTCAATGATGTACAGTATCAGAAGGTGACTTGACGCGACAAGAATTTGAGCTTATAGTTGAAGCAACTCATTCTCACTTCGGGGCATATACAGGGCTGTATTGGTATCTCAAACGCCTGATCCCCTCATCCCTTCTGTTTCCATCCATCATGCAACCTTGAGATCCAGTAGAATGCTCAATAACAGGCACAGGTCTTCCATTGCTTGGCATATCTTGATGCCATCTGCTACAAGGCGTACTGAGTCTACTGACACCTTTCCAAGCGTGGCTTAGTGGGGTATCCGTCTTTATTAGTCCTGGACCCTGGTGTGGCTTCTGTTTTGTATATCAAGCTTTCACCGGCCCACCCTCGCTCGACGTTGCAGTGTGATCATTCATCACTTACAACTTCAGCACCGAGTCCTGTTATCCATCTCATCAACAGATGCTCGAAGAATATCGGCAGTGGTTTGCTACCTTCCGATGACAAGGCTAAAGATGGAATAATATCGCCCATGTTGTGTAGCTCGCCGGTAATGTACAGTCAGCCTCTACGAAAGTTAATTGCACGAGCGCCCACGTTGAAATATCGCCTCTTTTCTTGTCTCGACTTCTATCCTGTTCCGCAAGTATTTGTCAAGGTTACTTCACTCTTCTATAGATATTAGAAAGACGTCTACGGCTCATGACAGCCTTCGTGGCTGACCATTATGAATCCTCTACCCGAGCCGGCTTTGCCTATCACACAAATGAGGACATACGGAGGAAATGCCGCCTTTCATAACTTCCACAATGACTATTCCCATATCAACGATCCAAATCTTCGCCGAAGGTTAGCCCTGGCAGAAATAGACAAAGTATGTCCATCCAGAGACGCTGTGCTCCCTCGGGCTATCTAAGAAGTTTAATACTGACTTGAACAGATCCCATTCGGATGGTATCACGTCCGCGCTGTCACTGTCGCTGGTATTGGATTCTTTACGGACTCGTACAATATATTCGCCATCAATCTTGTCACATCTTTATTGGGAATGGTGTTTTGGCAAGGGCCTCCAATACCAGGATCGAGTTCTGGCGGGAACTTTGGAATATTACCCCAAAATATCAACACAGCACTCAAAGCGGCTACCTCTGGAGGGGCAGTCGTGGGGCAGTTAGGTTTTGGATGGTTGGCTGATGTGGTCGGGCGAAGAAAGATGTATGGTGTTGAATTGGCTATCATTGTCCTCGCAACATTTGCACAAGCCCTTGCAGCACCCAGTTTGGCTGTAAATATGACTGGTCTCCTAATCTTCTGGAGGATTATCATGGGCATTGGGATTGGAGGAGACTACCCCCTATCTGCAGTTATTACCTCCGAGTAGGTATATCCTTTTCCTTCGGACTGGACGTTGGGCACTGGGCCGTATTCGGTCTAGGCTGGTGCTACTTTGTCACACGAACTTGAATCCTAACGTAGCATAGATTTGCTCCAACACGTTGGAGAGGTGCGATGATGGCTGCCGTGTTCTCCATGCAAGGGACTGGTCAATTAGCGGCCGCCATCGTAGCTCTCATTACCACTGTTACGTTCAAGGGCTCCTTTGTCAACACTACAAGCTCCTTCTCAACCTGTCATGAAGCCTGCCAAAAGGCTGGCGACCGAGCATGGCGCGTTATCATGGGATTTGGTGCAGTACCGGCCTGCTTTGCGCTCTATTGGCGCTTGACTATTCCTGAAACTCCCCGTAACCAATCCTTTATTTGTTCTTCCTTATTTTCTGTGTTGTCACCTCCAAAAACTGTCTCGTCTGCTCGGCACCTGCCCTTCCTAAGAAGATAATACTGACATATTGATAGGATATACCTTCGATGTAGCCCGCGATATCGAGAAAGCCCAGGCAGATATCGAAGCCTATATAAACAATAAATCAAACGGGAGCGTTGACTCCATCGTAAGTAAGAAGACCAAGCAGAGGCTCGGCAAGAATCTTGTAGCACCTAAAGCGTCTTGGAATGATGCCTTCGGGTACTTCTCACAGTGGAAGAACTTCAAGGTTCTCTTTGGAACCACCGCATCTTGGTTCTTTCTTGACTTAGCTTACTAGTAAGTTTCTATCTTAGGATAGTTTTCTGTAACTTATCCTTGTACGCTTTCATACAACTCAATAGGCACATCTTATTCGCCACCTCTCATTCTATCACAAATCGGATTTGCTAGTATGTGTTCTAACACAATTACTAGCGGACTTGGCTTGAATAATAGTATCGTCCTAAATGCAATAGGCTACGGTACTGGTCATACAATCTACCATACTCTTCTCAATACCGCTCTTGGATCCCTGATTCTCGCCTGCGCTGGCTCTATACCTGGCTACTGGCTCTCGGTATTCACAGTCGACACGCTAGGTCGTAAGTCCATCCAAGTTATAGGATTCTTCATCCTTACAGGACTTTTCTGCGTAATAGGTTTCGCCTACAATGCCCTCAGCTCCGGCGCTTTCTTGGCATTTTATATCCTTGCACAGCTGTTCTTCAATTTTGGGCCAAACACAATGACTTTCCTCATTCCTGGCGAATGCTTTCCAACTCGTTATCGCTCAACAGGACACGGGCTCTCTGCTGCATTTGGCAAAATCGGTGCCATCATTGCACAGGTCATGGCACCGCCCCTTCTCAACAAAGGCGCCCCGGAAGGTTGCAAAGGCGCAGCTTGCCAACCTTGGCTTCCCCATCTCATGCAAATCTTCGCACTATTTATGCTCTGCGGAACCCTTGTTTCCTTCCTAGTCCCCGAGACGAAGGGAAGAACCTTAGAGGAATTGGCTGGCGAACGCACAGATGAACAACTGAATGGCAACGTAACAACGAGGAGCAAAAGGAACTGGTGGAATTACAGCAGTCCATTCAGAGGGGGCAGGCCTGCGGGGTTCAATAGTGGCCGGAGTCCAAATCTCCTTCCGAGAAGTCCAGGGATAAGAGGAAAGCGACAACGAGTGGGTATCATGACAAGCCCGGATTTAATACCAAAGAAAGGGGATAAAGGGAAAGATAAAACACCATTTGGGAGCGGCAGTGGAAATGCACGTCCTTTTAACAGCAATGCACGACAGATGGACGCTGGCCATGATACATACGTGCCCGATATAGCGGGCCGTGTCCTCCCAGGTTGGAGTGCTGGATGGGGTGTACAAAGGGGCCCCAGGGGGGATGAAAGAGCAGAAAGTATTATGTTACAAGATGTCGGGAGCCTCCTAAAGTGAGCGGGCTATATGAGGGACTTATAGGTTAACACTCTTGCAATTCTACTTCTCAACAAACTTTGTACCACGATCTTAGGGCAGCAAAGCCCCTGTAGTCGTTTTGAAATCGATTACAGAAAGGCCTGATCTCGGTTCTTTCGTGGGACAGGGAGAGAGAGAAAGTTAGAGATGCAATGATGAGAAGGGCTTATCGACGTACGCTCACGAAGAGCTTAAAGCGCTTAGAACTCTAGTATTGTTCTTATAGATGTTTTGTTTTGGACACGTGCGAGAGGTTTACGCCGAAAGGATGGACTAGTACCAGTCCTCGAGAGCCTTATTTTGGTTCCTGCTTACTGCCGAGGAAAGCGACTTACTGAATCCCTCTTTACTGCAAGATTCAAGGAGTTGGGAGAGGAATACTAGAGTGCAGGCGTTGGTTAGACTGGAGTTAGGCGCTGGAAAGGTGGCAGTGTATGGAATTCACGAAAAATATTTCCCTGCTCTGTTCTACTTTCATACATTCATTCATACCACCTCAAGACTTCCCTTTTGACGAGCATTCCACCACACTGCATCAGGAACTATCAACACGAGGTCGCTTATTATTTCATTCTCGCGCCTTCTCGCTCCTAACAGCGCACCTTCCCATTTCGCATTCAACACCTGCCATCAACATCCTCTCAACATGGATTTTTCGACCCCGCTCCAAACATCCTCTTCAGCTATGCTCTCGCAACCTGTAGATCAACACTCGACATCGTCGTTACTATCTGGCATCAAGTCCATGGACGCTTCATCTACCACTCGTATTGAAGATAACCTCGAAAGCCAAGAGGATCATCAAAATTGCCATTACCCTCAAATGCCAGCGGTGAAAACCTTCACTTTATTCTCCAAGCTTCCCGTCGAAATTCGGTGCCTTATTTGGGAGCTGAATTTGGAAGGTCCGTGGTATCTCGAGATTGTTCCCGTGGGGCAATCCCGGAGCATTGGGAATTGGACCCCCGAGTGTGGCAAGAACTCACCAGTCAACCTCTTCATCTGTCGAGAGTCAAAGGAAGAAGCCCTGAAGGTTTACCAAGCTGTTCGCACGTCACCTCTGCACGGGCATTCCACCAGATATGTCCACAGAGAACTAACACTCTGTGCTGTAGACTTCACGAGAGGCGGGTACCGCTGAAAGTGCTGAAGATGCTGCTACTCAATGGGTTGAGAATCAACCGGCTCGCTCTCCTATGTTACTGGGGATCCAACTGGGAATCGATAATTCGTGAATGCATTCGAGGCGGGGAGCTTGAAGAGATGGTCCTTATTTGCAACAATGTCTATAAGCAACATCCACAACCAATTCCAAGATCGAGTGCAGGAACAATTGAAAGCCTCGTCTACATCGATGATCGCCTGTGGTTGCAGAACGAAGGTCCATCACCGAACATTCATTTGTCTCTCAACGAAGCTTTGAAACACCTTCATGCGGCATTTAACGTTGTACAAGTCAGATACGACCCTTCCGAGACTCTGAAAGCGCGGTCTGGAATTAAGGATGTAATGATTAGTCTGCGCCGAAATATGAACCGTTACCGTTGTTTACTACCTGTCCGGGTACGTAAATATCGGTGTACAGAGCTGCTTTAAGCGAAGATTTTGGTCCGCCCCTTTTCACGGAGTATCTGGAATTCGTCATAGGAAGTCCTACCCTGATATAACCATAAATTATCTTTGAAGTATTGGTTATATGCTCAAGTAACGTAGGGGTTTGAAAGTATCTAGATCAAGCAACTAACGAACTTTTGTAACACAACCGAAATGTCAGCATCAACCTTGTTATTATAATATTCCCCGCACTCCTCATTCACGACCAACGCCATCCGCCATCAATTTATTTGTCTCACCCCCGATTTTGGGGGGGGTTGAGGCTTTTTCGGCTCCTTCGATTCAAAAGTGAATATATCTCTGCGATTATCAACTCGAATAATGGCCTCCGAAAACAAACGTCTGCGCATCGCAATCACCGGCGGTAGATTGGCAGGTGCCACCCTCGTCACTGCCCTCATGAAGTATCCACACATAGATGTTCACATTTATGAATCAGCTCCAGAATTTCGGAGCGCGGGGCGGCTGTGAGGTTGGCCAAAAACTCTCAAAATGCTCTTGATAAAATTGGCTGGAGCTGTTCCTATGAACTCGACGCGGGGAGCAATTGTAAGTGAATAACAGAGACTAACCTAAGCCGATATGGGTTACGAGTTGATCATTTGATAGGCATCAGGTCCCAATGCAGGCAAAATCATATTTGACCTCGTAGCAGACGTCCCGCCCCAAGGAAGTCCACCGGGCAGCTTTTTCAAAGCAACTTCTAGCACCCGTTCCGAGGAAAGTAATGCACAACAACAAAAAGCTTGTAAAGGTTGAAGATGCAGCTGATGGAAGTATTGTTCTATTTTTCAAAGATGGCAGCAAAGAGTACGCAGATTTACTTGTCGGCACCGATGGGGTTCATGGGTATGTGCGAGAGCATATACTTGGTGCAGATCATTCTGCTTTGCAGCCTACTTTCACTGGATTTTGGGATTGTCGGGCTTTGGTACCCTTTTTGAAAGCTAAAGAGGTGCTGGGTGAAGAATATTTCAAAGAGCATCGCCGATACGTATGGTCTGGAGGTAAGTGACTCGTTGATTACTTCCCCATATTGCATATTGCTGCATTCAGAGAGCTCTGAGACAAGCGGCCGGACGGTGCTATGGATACGGCCTGACGCATTGCAATTATTGACTTGAGATATTCCAAATGATCCATTCTGACTACCTCGTTTCACATAGATGGTGGTATGTTCATGCACGATGTGCTAGATAATGGCAAAATGGTACAATGCGTGGCTTCCAAAGTTACGGACGAAGATTGGGACCCGAAAGAATGGAAAAGGGATCTTGATCGCGAGGCACTCGAGAACGCCTTTGCATCGTGGACAGGCTCTCCAATCGTCAAAAACATGATCGTGGTAGGTACATCTACAAAATCCTTAGTGGCCAGAAACTGAATGACCACCAGCTCCTGCTGCAAAATCCGGAGCTTCAAGCATTTGCTCAGTGGGACCATCATATAGATGCTCCCACCTTCTACAGAGGGCGTGTATGCGTGATAGGTGATGCAGCCCACGCAATGACCCCGTATCACGGTGCGGGTGCGGGTCAGGCCATCGAGGACGTGATGATCCTAGAGACACTACTCGGCGAAGTGAAGAAGCCTTCTCAACTAGATGCTGCTGTCAAGGCCTATGATGAAGTGCGCCGGCCGAGGGCGCAGCGAGTTGTGCAATCAAGTACCAGCAAGGGCCGGATAATGTGTGGTAAAGGTCCTGATGTCGGACTGGATGTTGATAAACTTCGGATAGCAGTAGGCCCTCGCTGGCCATTTATTCACGAGTTTGATCAGAAAGAACACAAGAAGAGGGCCTTGGCTTCATTCAGAGGGGATTAAATGAGACTGTCAAAGAAGTGTATATCTCTTCCAAGCATATATTACATCCAGCTAATAAATAGAGTCAGAATCTGAGTGCGACCTAAGGGGGACAACCTCCTTGGAATTACCTAAATTAGACACGGATATAGCCCTGTTGTTTTCCACAATACTAGATCCATCTCACTATTCCTGGGCTGTGGTTTTTGCGCAACTTGCAAAGAATATTCCAGTCAAGTCTACATTCAGTCTACAGTTAAAGATCCTTAGTATATCCTCACCATTAGCGAGACAAGCAAAGCAGTTCATACTTTGACCTCCTCATACCATAGGCGGAAGATCATTCAACAGCATATTATCCCACATAGCATCAATATACTCATCCATCAACGGCCCCATTGTCCCGTCCTGGAACTGAAACCACGTCGATCCTCCCAGATCATTGTCATGTAGATTATGGGTTGCGCTGCTTGATGGCAAGTCGCCCAGTTGCTCTAGGTGCGATCCGTAGTGCGCGGTACTGTTGTGACTGTGCGGTGGATCTGTTCCCACGTGGTTTTCACCCGTGGCGTTTCTGAGGGAAGAATGTTGAAACTGCATTTCATCCGTAGTGATTTGATCACTGAAATTGGAGCCAGGTGGCTGCGAAATCAGAGGGGGAACAGCCATTGGATCTGCCGGTAGTAAGGGCTCGTTCGAGTTTATCCAGTTATGCCCATTTGGCCTGCCGCGACCAGCCGCTGATCCATCTTCGAATACCGGTTGAGAGTCCCCCGATGATGCCACATAACTAATGTCTGATTTCGTCTCCTTCCCTCTGAGAGCCCTAGCTTGTGAGCGAAATTTATTCAAGATTACCTGAAAGGGGCCTAGCCCGGCTTTCATCACATCTACGCTATAGCCTTTGGAGCTATGTTCGTCGAGAGCTTTCCAGGTGCGTGGGACTAAGGGATCCAAAGGGTGGTAACAGATTTCTGATAGCAGGTAAAATTCCAAATGAATAAGAATGTGGTTAGGTAGCTTGAAAATCCAAGACCATTTGGATATTCGAGGTTCCGCTGGAAGGCACAAGCCATATTCATAGGTTTCCAGAGCGACTGGCAGTAGGTTCCGAACCTGAACATTTTTGCCATTTCCAGCCATCATAGATGGCCGTTGAAATTTATACTCAATGCAGTGCCGAGATGGCTGATGTGCTAGGAGCCATATTCTGCTCTGAGAAAAAGATTGTTATTGAGTGTAATCTACCAAGAAAAACCCACCATGCAGGATTCAATCCCGTAGAGATCTTAGGTCAACACCAGATGCATGTATCTATGCATGTCTCTCTGGGGGCTAAGTTGATTCAGAGAAACAGAAATAGAGAGAGAAAAGGGTAATAACATACCAGGCAAAGTTTGGCAAAAGTTGTGATCATAAGGTCAAAGTCGTTCGCAGGGTCGCAGAATTTCAGATGTTCCTCTGTCAGTTTCTTGAGAGTTTCTCGAACCATGCTGGCCTTGAGCTCGTGCAATCCAGCTCCAGACGACGGCCTTTGTTTCAACAACTTGAAAGTCAAGGACGAAATCTCAAAGTCGACGAGGCAGAAGGACATCTCCGTTCGACCAACTCTCGGCTTCTGATATTCAGCATCTATAGGTAAGATATCGGCGTCATTAATGTTTGTTGGAAGGAGTGTGTCGAATTGCGGTTCGGAAGAGAAGGGGAATTCCAGGTAGTTCTCGGCAAGTCTCCTTTCAAGTCTATGGATATTCCACCACAACCTTCGTTGCATTTCTGTCTCGAAAGGGGTTTTTTGAAGAATTGCTCCATCTCGGTGTATACCAAGAGACTGAGCCATGCGTAACGCTTTACCGACCAAGCTGTACCTCGTATGTTCGTCATCCGTCCGATTGTGATACAAGTAGATAACAAGCGCCTGTAAAGGGAGAATATCTGTTGAAGCAAGCACTTCCGGCTCTTCTAGTATCCGCTTGATCGCGCAGCTATACTTATATAGTTGTCTTTCTCTGCTCTCGGAATTAACCCGGTCGGTAAGAGGAGTGTCAACGATTGCTGCATGACAGATACTAAATTTCAGAGCGTCCATGCAAGGATTTATCTCATCCGAGTTTTCATTGATCTCAAATAAGGATCTCTCAGCAGTTGGTACATGTAAAATCATGAGTAGTGGTTGGATCTTTTCTTTGAACACAAGCCAGTACTCCAGTAACTCCTGGGGATTAGGTTGTAGTTCTCGATAAAATGTATCTGAGCGCGGAAAAATTGATTCATTGTTTTCATTTGCAGTTCCGCTTGGTGGCTGATTCTCTTGCTCCCGCCCAAGTTTTAGGTCATTGCCTCCGAACTGAGGATAGTGGTTAGAACATTTTCAGCAAACGTTCGAAATCACAAACCTTAGTAACAAATTTGTCCCAGGAGATGCTAGGTAGCGTAAAGTCATCCCCAAAGTCGCTCGTTACGCTTCCACCATTTGCAAGAATGCCACCCACATTCTCCTGGATACTGGATATGCTTTGCTCAGACCCAGAGATAATGGAATTCCCCGACAGCGTTGCGGGAAGACCTTGAGTGGCCTCGCTCGTACCGTGCCCCGAGTTGTTCGATCTTTGAATTGTCGCCTCCAGTGTAGCTAGCTTCTTCTCGAGCTCCAAGTTCTTCCTCACTAGGTCCTTGTTATAGGGACCTCTCTTGTGAGAAGTCGGGGTTTTGTGAGATGGGTATACGCAGACGGCACTCAGTTTAGCACAGTTGGAGCAGCCCTCGATGCGCCTGTCACATTTTGTTTTGCGTTGATAACAACCTTGGCAGTTTGAAGTAGCAACTACCTTGGCTCTAGAATCACTTATTCGAAGAGTGACTCCTGAATTCTCTATTGGTCTCTCGTCGGGAGTACCGGGAACGTCCATGCCTCCGTGCCTACCTATGTAGCTCCGAGAACGTTGGCGGTCACATGGACCACGTGCTTGAGGCGGGATCTGGTTACAGTTGGCACACGTCCAGCCTCGTGACTGCCTATGAGGTATGCAGGTCGTACGTCGGACTTGATCCTTTAAAGGGTTGTGGATGGAGAGTGCAGTACGTTGTTCCAGGCTTAAACTGAGTGGCGGGCTGGTAATATTTTAGCGCCAAATCCTTTTAGACTTTGTGGCGCTAAAGTTTCAGGGGTCGACCGCTACAACATCTTCACAGCACTAGGTATCGAGTCGACAATATGCTCGGAGATCCTCTTTGGTAGCAAATATTTATTTTATTCAAGTTTTATTTGGTGCCTAGCATATTTGCACTGCCAAATAAATGTGTCTCCCCACATCCTTCGCCCTCATTTCCTTCCGGGCTAACATCCATACGCCTCTACGACTTTTACCACGTTGAACAAAAAATAAAGTAATGTGAAGGATGTAAAAGAAAGAGTTGGGTTAAGTCAATTGGTTTGAGAACAGACAGTCAATTCAAAGTAAAGCAATGTCTTTCGTTTGTTTGAATGTCTAGGTGTTCGAGATAAAACAATTGTCTTATATATCTCAACAATCTACAGTGTTAAGTTTTGCCCCTTTGTTCTAGATCGTTAATACTATTGTTATATGCTTAAACATACTATTTAGAAAAATTAGAAAATGTTCTCTCGCATGCCCGTAAAGAAATTCCGTTGAATATTTTGCCACTCGATAGCCACAAATTGCTACTCTTTACACAGAAACAAACTTTTGTGGGTCTTGACTAGATGATCCTCAACATGGCGCACGCCCAAACCCGAAAAACCCCATCTTGGGGCAGAAATGTTCTCGCAAAACCCTCTGGTAGGGTCGAACGAAGGTGCTATAACACAATTACCTACCCGCTCGACAGAAATTGCAAAATCAGCCTAAGTACGCCTTGCAAACACAGCGGAGTTTGCCATTGATGACCTTGAGGGCATAGACCATCATGCGATCGATAGTGCCGTGCTGCGCGATCCGACACATTTTGGCAATGATGAAATCGAGAACATTGAACTACAAGCGCTTCCACGAAGAGAAAATGTAGTAGGGTCCCCACAGTAAGCAGGTCCAGGAGAATCGAACATGAGGTTTTTGAGTAATTTGAACCTGAACTTCGATCAGTTGCAAATGAATTTTCTCAAAGCCAGACAGCCAAACCCCCAACAAGATGTTCCGCCACCAAAGCGCCTCAGATCCAGCAAAACCAGAAGAGTTCAATATGAGCTACTACAAACCCCGGGTAGACCCGAAGAGACCGTACTTGATTGGAACGATAGGCATCTTAATGGCCATAGTGGTGGTCATGTCATCGCTATATGGTACTTGTGCCGTTCAAAATAAGCAAAGCCAGAGAACAAAGCCGCGCACTACGGTCCAAACATCGATATCAACTATCACAACGACAGTCACCGCGACAACAACGGCGACAACAACCACACCCAGCACTTTCACTGAAAGTGTGACCACCAGCGTGCCAACTACCATTACCATCAGCATAACAAGCCCGATGACAGTCACTGCAATTTCAACAATTGTAAATACGCCACAGCCAATAGTATTCACAGACAAGGATACAATTACGTCGACACTGGTCATAACACTACCTCCTATAACCACCACAAAAACTCATTGTCGGGGGAAGGCCTGACTCCTGGAACGATTGTCAACCCCAAAACGTATCTTATTAGGCATTACTCAAGCCAATGAGTACTGACTCCATAACATTAATGTGCAGATATTTAGCTTCCCTAAATCGAGACACGAAAACAACAGACAGGCTCTTGCTTTACGACATCACTTAGGCTCTGAGAATTGATGTATACAAGAATAATAACTTCTTGAGCTATTGATTGATATTCAAGCATGTACGATCGAATACCCTATTCAAGGCTCGCTCTCCCGAGGCGAATGCACTCAAAACAAGATCTCAATCAACCAAACGGGAATTCCTCTTTCCAGTTGTTCAAATAACGTGTGCCCTTGTTATAATACTGCGATACTTGAATTTTATAGATAACATAATGCTCCGCCCGAAGAGAGGGATGGGAGCGGCTTTAGCCCGCCCTCGATCAGGGTTGCAGGCCATACATATATTTCGTACACATGATAAACATTGATATCGGCCAAGAGCCTTTATATAGGACACTGCCATATCGGCAGTACTGCCGAGGACAGGTCCGCATTTCGTAATTACAGACCCGAAGAATATATAGATGCAAGCACATTTTAGATGTCGACCAGAAAGATATGGACCACCATATCCACGGCCAAAGGCTCAAGATATCGCGGTGAGTAATCGGACGAAGAGAATCAATCTCCTTGCTCCAAAAATAGGCCAAAACCACAGATTGAACCGATCTCCGAAGAGAAAGGGGATAAGGGCCAGAGTGTTTTGCAAGGGTTCTGAACCAACTTGGTTCATAGAGATAAATCAAAGAAACAGAAGTTGAAAGGAAGGGGGTAGAGGGTATAAACTTTGAATTATACCAGTGGTGGCAATATATGTTACATTCTAGACCGTTGATCCCATCAAGCATTATAGCTCGTATACCATAACCCGTAAAACACCGTAAAGCCATTATCTCGCTAAATCGCATTAATCATTAAAATCGGAGAATGTCGTAAAATATCGTAAAATGTCATATCTGAATGCAAACGTCCGGCTGGCCAAGTTTTTTCGATCCCGTAGCAATATTTTCCAAAGCGTCCTTTGTATGATCCGAACGCATATGTTGCGTTTTGTCCGTCCGTCCGAGCTACCATGAGCCTGGTTGTTAGATCGGCCTTAGATCTTGGGGCTCTAAAGGCAGCATCATTGTCCAGAATATGACTGGCGTGCATGAAGCTGATGATTTCCGCGAGGCAGTCAACGTTGTGTGGGAGGTGCATAAGGCGTCGATTTGGGACGAGCATAAACAGGCCAATGACGTAGAGGATCAAGAGCGCAATGCATACGTAAAAGGCCGGTAAGTTTGGGATCATGCGGACCTCGTTGGCCGGAGTCGTAAGTGGGAGAAATATTCCCCCAGCGAGAATTGGAAGGAGGATGAAGACGAATGACAGCAAAGACATCATAGCAATACGTAAGTGTCCACCGGAAAACGCATTGAGGGTGCAGCTGATAGGAAGGTCGGCTGTATAATCGAGAAGCAGTGATCGATCGGCAGTCTCCCCTTGTGATTTCCCCAATTCTGCCCATGGCTGTAGCTTTCGTAGACCCATGTCAAGGCTCTGGAACAAAAGATAAAGCAGCATACCAAGCACAGCAGGTATGAAGCTATACAAGAAGTTCGCCGGAGAAAACCCATGGATGTCCGCTACGGCTGACAACAGCGGTTTGAAACCCTTCCGAATGGCTGTCGAGGGGAGGAATGATACAATTATGAAGGCCGTCAACGTCAGGAAACTAGCCACGGCCCAAAAGACAACGAAGGTGTCGCGAAGATACCACGTGATAGATGCAAAGCGTGCTTGCTCACTGTACTCCCCAATGTTGCTCTCAAGATCAGCTGATGGTTTGATACTTTTCTCCTGGACCTTGCCAGATTCAAGAGTGTACCGCCGTGTCGCTGTCCCCTCCTCTCCAATGCAGTAGAAAAGCCCCTGGCTTCTGTGTTGTGTCATCCAGAAGCCAACGCGTTCACTTCTCAAAGACAACCGATCTCGAAGCTCGTCCTTGAGCATAGTATCCGTTCCGTTGTAATCCCCCAAGCAATTACTCCGTGGCAATAAACAAATTACGTCCGCCAACGAACGAGGATCCCACATCAAGCCGGTCCTGCGGTGGAAGAAAAAGAACGCCAAAATTGCAGCCCCCATGAGAACTAGTATATATATCGCAACCAGTGTCCAAGCAATGCCTTGCACAGTTGTCCATCTCCAAACGCCTTCAACCCGTATAACTGAAAACAAACAACTTTGAAGGGGTATCGTAAAAATTGACAACCAGAAAAAATGTTGTCGAAAGAACAATGCTTCTCGGACCTTGCAATCCAGGCCATAGCATGGTCCGTGGAAATATTCCAAGAAAGAGGGCGTTGGCCCTGCTCTCTGCATCGTCCATCGCCATCAGCGTATAGGGCAAAATTCTCGTAGTAGCGGACATGACGCATTGCACATATACAAATATACAAGCCGCAAGAATTTGCGGCAAAAAGGCAAAGACGAAATATTGGCCTCCATATACGCCGGAAAATTCGGTGAGACCTTTATGGTAGGTCGAATAAATTGCCGTAAACATGAGAGCAGCAATCATTAATAGACATGATATTGAGAGCATGATCATGGAAGCGGGCCGTAAGATCGTTGGTACAAATGTGAGTTTTGGATACCGCGGGGAGTGTGTTGGAGGAGGCACAGGAATGAAGTTTGGAGGTCCAGCTGATAATAATTCTCGAGAAGGAATGAGTGATGGGGCTGAATGGCCTGATAAAGGTCGGGTTGCATTGTAGTTGAACAGTCTTCCTCCTTCGGAAGTTGGTGTAGGAGTTGAACGATGTTTTCTTATCAAGGCCAGTTCTTCTCTTCGCGTAGAGGGCTTGTACCCCAGCCCAAGATCCGGGACAATTCGATCGACGGGATATGACTCGGAGCTCGTCGACGTGCTAGGTCTCTGTACTGGTTTGACATACTCGTCTCGAGTTAATTGGTCGATAGCGTATCGTATATACGGCGTATCATCGATGGGTGTGGGTGGGCTTGGGTCGACTTTCATTCTTTCCATTTTCGCTTTATTCGAGGACGCAACCTCGTTGCTCCTAATCTGCTCTTCGTCGAAACGCACAACCAGGGGAGTGTTTGAAGCATATGCAGCTTCATTGACGCCAACGGAGTGTCTGTTCTGATCGGGTCTCATGGTTTCGAAACTTCCTTCCGGAGAAATTTTCCTTGATGGAGGAGTCATCCAACGAATCACCGTCGCCGGGGATACACTCGAGGTGAGGGAAGGGCAATCATCGAATTGAGCTTCGGAGGGATTGATAGGGATTTCATGGGTGTGTATCCTTTGTACTTGAGGGCGGTTGTCTGGATCCAAGGTCAGCGGAGGGAAAGGCAAAGGAGACAACGCATAGCAGACTAGACTTACGATGTACACGTTGAACGTCTAGCTCTCCGAGATTCATTCTGTTTCTGTATGGAGCTACACCACTGGTTGCATATGCAAGATCTTGTGGAATGCATCATTAGGTCCGGTACCTGACTGATAAACAGTCTGTTGAGCGGCTGTTGTGAGAGATGGCGGGGAGTACGAGAAGGCTGGGCGACTTTTTTCAGCCACCAGAATAAAATGTGACAACCTCAAACATGCTACCCAACAAGCTTGGTGATATTCTAAGACAGGCAGGGGTTAATCCAGCCATTTTGATAATCTTTACCATCATGCAACAGGTTTGAGTCGGGAAGCACGGAGTACTTGTAGAGGACAGTGCCAGTGCTCGGGAGCAAAATGGAAGAAACCAAATTTAAGCGCAGAGACTTTTGGGGTCACGTGTATGACAACCCCTTTTCAGCGAGATTGTCCACAGAGCCAAAGCCCATAACCAGACAGTACTCCCACCATGGACTATATTCTATGCCACGGTTAATGAATTTAATGTGTTGAAATACTATTCATGCAAAGCAGGTTTATCGCCTCCAATGTACTTGTGTGTAGCGAGCAGTCCCAGTATTCACCAACACAGGACACAAGGTACTTATTCGAAATAATGTACCACTTATTGTGGCACAATCCTCTCCAGGAAGTCGCACATGTCTCTGAACTCATTGCCAGAGGTGGCATGTCCTAGCCCTTCATACTCATGCACTTCTAGAGCTTCTTCTCCAACAGTCTTACCAATCCTTGCCCTGGCGTCTTTGAAAATTCTCATCTAAGAAAGCAACCATGTTAGCAATCGAAAATAGATCAAGTGCTACGGAGAAGAGAGTTTTAGAGGCACACAACTTACCGGAACAAGCATATCCTTCGTCCCATGGCCCAGGAATACTTTCATTTGGCCTTGCACGTAGCTCTCCCTCTCCCTTCTAATCTTCTTCCCCTGGGGCAAATACCCCGACAAAACCCACAATGCCTCCAATTGGC
>QGMJ01000471.1:0-25836 GCA_007821545.1 Lachnellula subtilissima
GAAGCACCATTCCCACCCCCCACCTAAGTACCCGAGATAGGCTTCTTCTGCAACGTCTGCTTAAAAACCTGCAACGCCAATTCCGGTTGAAAAGCCGGTATCTCATGCCCCGACGCAAAGACCCGCAACCAGCTAAGATTCCCCACGCTCTTATACGTCCCCTTCGCCACTCCACCCAGCGTATAGTTCGCCACGGCCTTACTGCTGAACTCGGCTGAGCCGGAATACTCGACGGCGTTTACGGATGCGAAGCCGCCGAACCAGTCGCAGACGGAATCTGCATCGCCGGCCCAGATTAAGACTGTGATGTTGGATTGTACGACCGATGATAGGGTCGGTAAGAAAGAGCGTGAACCTATATTTTGGTCAGAAATATTCTTTATTTGGTTGGATGGGAATGGAGTATAGTATTTGAATAGAATGGATGGCTGGCATGGAATGGCTCACCATCACCAAACTGCGAAAACGGTATACCTGCCGCATCAGAACAGTCGGAATAATTCGATTTCGCTCCAATAGCCTTCATAACCGCCGGATCAGCCAGATAATTGACATACGTCTCTGGTGGAAAGGGAGCCGAGATCGGTTGGCGGATATCGTAGGGATCGATCTCTGGGTAATAGGCGCCGAAAGCGCCATCGACGGCGTTGCATGCCTCATGTGCGTTAAAGCACTGCGGTGTTTCTTCTGTGGTGGAGTTGCAGGTCAGGAGAGCGGGCAGGCAGGTGGCGGTGTAGTTCGCCATGTAGGCGTCGGCGATGGAGCTGTTGATTAGGGGGTAGTATGTGTTATTGACGCTGAAGGATATGTATTCTCGTTCTTGGATTATCGCGTCGTACCATCTATAGGAAGCTTCTTAGTATTTCTTTGTTGGCTTGGAAGTTTGCTTGCTATGAGTGGCGTAGCTGAAGAGATGGTTGGGAAAACGTTTTGTAACTCTTTTGCACCTGCTTACCCGTTGTTGATACCGAGAGCAACTAGATCGATTTCCTCGGCATGCAAACTTTTATTATGGATAGCCGCATTCTGCTGTTCGAAATAGTAAGCGAACTCTGTTGGTATTAGTAACATGTTCATGATTCGTGGAAGTTGACTTGCCAGGCCCGTAGTGTCCTCCGTACGATTCCGTAAAGAGACCAAAGTCCCGGCTCTCGTATTGTTTGAAATGTGCAAAGAAAGCTTGCAACAATTTCCACACAAACGGCGCTGCAGAAACAGTCCCAAAGACGGTATCGTTACCATACGAAAACCCCGTTCCAATTGGTTCGTCCACATATAACATGTTGGCGTACTCGTTCCAGCTATAGGGGTTCAGCGAAGGAGTCGTAGCGTTGTCATAAAATTGGCAAGGACCGTTTTCCTAAAAATGTAAGCTTTCGAATTCGAGAGATGAATTGGTTCAGCCGTGCCTGAAATAATCCTATCATGCTGGAGCACCCTGGTCCTCCATTCAACCACAAGGCGAGGGGCGCGGATTCGCTATCATGCCGAGCCTCGAAGAACCAGAACCACATGCTCATATTTTCTGAATGCGAGTTGAGACATTATTCTTGATTCCAAGGTTGGGCTTTAGAAACCAAACTTACTGCCGACTGAGAAGTAGCCAGAGTACTGATTTACACCAGGCGTCGTCTCGCAGATGCCGGAATTCTTGACATAGTCTATCGTCGCTCCCGTCGCATTATGCTCAAAAATAGTGTGGACAACACCATCGCGCTCCTCGACTGATCGTTTCCCAGCGAATTCTGATCCTTGGAGAATATTCAGACCAAGGACGTGAGTGGCAAGACTAGCCAGTACCGAAACGGCGAGGAATGACGGGAATTGAACAAGCATGGTTTGATATATCCGCTGGACGTGGGAATATTTCCTATGGAGAGAGGAGTAAAAAAACAAACATCAAGGACTTTATACTATTTCCATTTGCTATTTGCCTGCAGGTGCAGATGTGACGTGCTGACATTGGGACCTGGCGATCTTCCGGGCTCCTTCCTCATCTTCCATACTTCCATGCCGAAGCAGCTGCAGAGAGCAGATCACTGACTTTCTGCATGTACATAACAGAAATTACAACCAATGCGGGGTCAACCCAATCCAATTATCATGAGCGGTGAAATCAAGCTTCGCTAGGGTCCGGCAGATAGTACCGCGCCGCATATCTAACGGGGCGGGTCGTTTAATCGGCTAATTGGGAATGGAGATTATTGGCAGTGTAAGGGTACTCCGTAAGCTGTTGCTGCAGCTTACGCGATAAACCCCTCATTCATGTGACCTTCCTGATCTGGATTATTCTGAAGTTACGATAAGCTAGGCTTTGCCTGTCTGTTTCTTATACGTTACCGCCTGGGTGGTATGCAAGCCCCCATAGGTGCAGAATGGGCTGATGATTTGTGGTCACGCGATATGATATGAGAGGCAGACTTGAACGCAGTTTGCTCGGCCGGTTTAACGAGAAGAAAACTGCAAGCATGATTACTGCGACCAAGAACCACTGTATTAGTCTATTAGACTTATCAGCTATACTTAACGAATGCGAAGAATCGATTAAACAAAACAATTCCAATAAAATTCATTCGGGTATACTGGCAACCGGTAACACCTCACCCGGGCTCGAGCCTTTATGAAGCTGGGCATAGATCGCAGCATCAAGAAGCGTCCGAAAGACCTCTGGCTTGATATCAACCCACTCGCCAGTCTGCCACTCATTCCCATTACCTGGATCCTCCTCTCTCCTTTCTGGATGTGCCGTAAAGTAGTGCATGTTTCTCATCTTTGCCAGGTTCCGGAAACCCGCGTATGGCTGCGCTTCAGGCAACCTCTTATTAGGTGCCTGGATTTCGGCCACGCTTGACTCCTCTGGGAGCCATAGTATATGCGTCATGGCGGCTCCAGTCAAGCCGACAAACACTGACGTATTGCGGGCAACGAGTACTTGCTCCTTGAGGGAGATTGATCCGAAGTCTACCTTTTGGAAAACCACTTTTGGCCACCTTGCTTGTGCGCTGGCTATGAGAGCATCAATATTTCGCAACTTTCTTCTCTCTTTGCGATCAACTATCGTCACTATAGTCGTCTCTTCACTACCGTGCTTCTTTGGCTCGATATCGAGGAAACGGTAAATGCGCTTCAGGAACGCATCCAAGAGAAATGTGTCGTGGCAGTCTTTCTCTACCCAGTGCCATGCCCAAAAAGGAGAATACGACCCCGCGAGTGGTAAAACCACCTTGTCAAGGCATGCCGGCTACATATCTTTCTGTAGAACGGGTTTCTTTCCAGTAACCATATCCCACCAGCCATCCAAGTCATCATCAAGACCTGCGTCGCCATCTGTAAAGACGACGTGCATATTCGCTAAGTCAGACGGGTGGAGATATGGCTCCCGCGTCGAAGGATCGATTGCCATTTGCAAAACATCTAGGCTGACTATTGCTTGCCATAATTCCAATAGTTTATGGAAGATGTTGTTGTGATTTTCCCTTTTCACCAGCAAAGTCCACTTTCCGTCCGTTTTTCCGGGCCCGCATTTCTCGGCCATAATCTTGTCTGATGTATCCAAATTCCAAGATTTAATCTGCGCAGGAACCCCGGTGTCAAAGAAACCCACAGACATGCTATCAACATCCAAGACGCCGTGCAATGACTTTGCCGCGGATGTATCAGCTTTGGCCTCCACTGTGAAATTCCGCAAATGGCATTGCATTGCCGTATGGTGGTTGGGCTCGGTGCGTGTCTGGTCTATGAGCAATCGCTTTGCGAGGCATAGAGACTCGTTCCTATGGGTGCGAAAGCACTCGAGTGACGATTGCGAGCCATCTCCGCAGTATGGTATATGATGTGTGGCGGGGAAATCTAGGTAGCGGTGGCTATATAGACGATCGCATTCTTCTTCGTCTTTCGGGGAGGGCAGGTAATCGATAGGGTATGCTACTGCAAGCGTTACTTCGGGTATCTTCGGTAAGTGTTGCTGTGATTCTTTGGGGTTTTCACCCAAAATGCCATGAGATGGCGAAGTGTCGTCGCTGGTGAGATGCGGCCGAAAGTAACCGACGACAAAAAGGGCGATAGCAAAGTAGCAGATCACAGAGCCCCATATGCGAACCGGGCGCGACACAAACATGCTGGGACTGCAGGTAAATCCAGAGAAAATGCAATCCTGCACTCTGCGCGTTGCAAGTAAGACCGCAATTGAAGAGGCGCAAAAGATAAATTAGGGTCTCACGGGCTCATGCTTTGGTCATGTAGGTTTGAAGAGGGACGAACAGCAACGAAAGAAACAATAAAGATGCCATGACTTCATTCACAAAAGCTATGTTATAAAGTCGTCCAGCTACTCGTAGAATATTTATGAAAACAAGAAACCGATGAATGGAAGGTAGGAAGAGGATTCACCTCCGTTTTGCAGAGCTCAGCCCGTGGAAGTTTGTTGGATCAACCAACAGAAATCGCTGTAAATGGAATAGTTTCGACTTGAAGAGCTATGCCGCCACTCTGCTTGAGTGAGCATCCCAGAATTATAGGTCTTGACCAATAATGTTGCAATCCAAACCGCTTTGGGATGAGAACCGGAAAACCAACATATGGATTTACAAAACTAAGGTCGTTGGGGAATTGTGGTGGCATGTGTGGGTGGATATCATTGGCGTCCTAAGGTTGCATCCTATTCGCTGCTTTGCCGCCAGCAACGGGATGTCAACAGGGATTGGCCACTTCAGCCGGCTCCGTCTATTCTAGTACCTGCCAAATAGCCTCAAGCATCAATCACATTTGACTTTAGACGCAAAACACCTTCTATGTGCTATTGTATCATCTCATACATAGTTCACCAGGTTTGAGCCGATCCCGAATACCACGTGACTGTTATTACACGCTAAAGATTGTTAGAATGTGCAGGGTCACAGAGATAATCAAAGAAGATATTGACGCTAGTATAAGAGGTAATAGTCATATTGTAATGTGTAAAGAGTGCAGTATGAACCGAGGTGAAGACTTTAATGGTCCACCACGCTTATGTAAGCCGCTAAATCAAATAAACGTGTTCCCAACCTCGGCAAGGCGTCTTGAAACCCTCTTTTTTTCAATGTCTTCTTTTAAAAGTTGTTCTACCATATCACTTTTCATGAACCTTGTATCTTTATATCCTGCTGTCCTCCAAGTTGAATACATCGCCGTCATGGCGTCCAAAGCTCACCGGTTCTCGTGCGAACACCCCGGTTGTCAGAGATCATACCTTCGATTAGAACATCTAAATCGTCACAAATTGACCCGTACGCCGTCCAAGATCAAATCAGTATTTTTACTAACTATTGCAGACAAAGAAAGAGCGTTCGCCTGCTATTTTTGCAAAAGACAGTTTACGAGAAAGTACGTGTCACATGCGTTGAGCGGATTTCAATATGTATTGACTCAATCGCAGCGACTTGCTTCAAGTCCATCTACGACGACACGAAAATCGAGCTATGGAACTAGTTGAGAAGCAGCGAGGTGCTTCTCCACCACATCAGGGTCATCGAGAGGATTTATTAAGGAAAACCAACCCTATATGGGATGAAAACGCGTTCCTGTTAGATATACCAGGAACGCCTATCCTTGAACCTCCCATGCAATCTACTACCGACATTCATACTACGATTGAGCCCAAGCCTCATCAAGGCCAAGATCAAGAGCTTAAGTCAATGAAGTCAGATATCCACAGTCTTGTTCAATTGACCCGAGACCAGCTCAAGAATGATTCCACAGATGCTGGTACGTATTTCACGAAAGCAGCCTCCACGTGTCTAATATCATTCTAGGCAGAGAAGGAAATCAAATTCTCGATCGGCTATCAAACAACAGTGTCTTCATTTCATTCTTTGGAGGATAATTGAGATCCTCAAATACCCACGACTCTCAAACGCCGCCTGTCTTCTCCACAAGCTCTGTTACTCCGCTATCAACCCCACGCGCGTTCATCTCGATTGTATCCTTATTCAACTCACCATAGATCCCAACTTTCGGATCGTCAACTGTCGGTGCAATCTCATCTCCAAAGAACGCCGATATTTCTTCCAAAGTACTACCTTTCGTCTCCGGCAAGAAGAAAAAATAAACAACTCCCGCTATCGCCGTGCAGATTATGAAGACGAGATAAAAGAGGTATCCGATCTCTCCATATATCTTGAGGCCAACTTGCTGAAGAATCACTCCCATGACTTGACCCCAAAAAGTACATATTGCTGTACCTTGAGCACGATACTTAGTTGGAAAGATTTCGGAGACATAAACCCAAACGGTACCAAACATAAACACGGAGTAAACGAAGGCATGGATAAAAATGAAAGAAACAGCAGCGGCCTGGCCAGCTTTGTTCGTTGACGCTGTGTAAAGTTTTGACAGCGGCATCAAGACTACCAAGTCGACGACCAGCAATATTGCCCCAACCCCTTCATGAATTAGCCAAGAACATCATAATTTATTGGAATCACTCACACATCGAGCTCCTTCGACCCATTCGATCAGCCACCAATGAGATATTTATAATCACCCCAACAGTTCCGGCAAGACCATAAAACCCCGAAAGGAGGAGCGTCCGGAGACCCTTGAAGCCAATCTCTTGGAAAAGCCGAGATTGATATGCCGCGATCACTGGAGTTCCACCGAGATTATTGAAGACCATGATAAATATCCCGAGTGCAATACGTTTGCGCGCAGACGTTGTTCGAAAACATTCCATGAAACCTCCTTGGCCTTCTATTGCGATTTTTTCATACATTTGGGTGAATTCTTGGTTGATGTAATCTTCACCAAGGCTACCATGTACTCGGGCCAGAACTAAATACAGGTCAGTTAATGTGTACAAAGTAGTCAATTGACGACTTACTACTCTGTGCCTCTTGACTTCGATCTTTCTTGATTACTAAATCCTTCCAGTCAGATCCAAAAATTCGACGAGAGATGGAAGCTTCAGGCCGAGACCACTAGCTAAACTTACACCATCTTGGAGATTCAGGGAGGACAAATCCCCCTACGCAAAGAAGAACAGCAAACGGAATTTGACACCCGAGAGATATTCTCCATTGTGCATTTCCTTTGGCAAAGAAACACGCGTAGCCAACCCAATTTGAGCAAAGAACACCCAGTGAAGCCATTACAGCAAACAAGCCAACAATTACTCCTCGATGCTTGGGTAGGGCAAGCTCAGCATTATATACTGGAACAGTTGACTGCAAATTTTCAAGTCAGCCATTGAAATTGGAATTGGAGACTCAAACAGATATAAAACCTTCGATAGAAAAAAGGAGGGAGTTCGGAAGGTCAGCTTACCAGGAGAATGCCGATTGCTAAACCAGCGATGATGCGACCAGCGATAAGCATCCCGACGTTGATGGCCGCCGTTTGGATTGCAGCCCCGACCGCGACTAAGATTAATATTAGAATTTGGTGTTCTTCTAATCCGGCAAGGAGATATCTAGTACCAATTCCTGCTGCTACAATTATACATCGCTTTCTTCCAAATCGATCCGCAGTCCAACCCGAGATCAAACCGCCAATGGCAGTTCCAGCAGTGTATGTTGAAGCAATTGCACCCGTCAACACTGGATTGCCAGTGTAGTTGCCGAACATGTAGACATTGAAGCTAAGGTGAACAATAGTTGTGCTGAAGATTCCTACAGAAAATTAACTCATTTTTAGAGGAAAAATATTGAATGGGACGTGCCAGTATCAAACCCAAGAAGAAAGGCACCGATCGATGAGAATATTGTGCAAATTACGCCTGTCCGCGCATTGGCAATCGATAGTCTCATCTTCATTTGTGAAGCTTTGGGGTTCAAAGTGGGAACTCTGGTAGTCGGAGTCGACAGTGCAATTGATTTCACTGATCTCTTATCACGATAAATCGCACTGTTTTTCTCTTTTCCTAAAATGTTTGCGAGAAAAAGAGCTTTCTTATACACAATTTTGTGGCCATCTTAGTATATGCCGTGGCGGAGCTGAATGGAAGTCAAACTACCGTCAGTTCCCCATAGTTCCCCAGACATTCAACCCCGCATCTACTCCTCAAATATCCCGCACATTTCAGGTGTCCTTGAATCAACGTTGGTCGAATAAATTCGGTGGGTATGCCGAGGTATTGAAACATCCCGTTTTGATTTGCAACTTCGAGGCGTATCCCGTTTTCATCCTCCCGTTTTCCTCTTTTCGCTTATGGCTATCCCGTTTTTTGCTCCACCCCGCTGTCTCAGACCCACATATTCTCCTATCTGGATCTAGGGGGGCCAATTGGCGTATACTAAGCATCCAGATGCTAAGCCCGAATTATACAGGAGAAGTAGGACCCCGCAAACTTTTTACAATGCAACTGCGAGATCCTAAGTCAGCTCCCTACAAAATATCCTTGGCATAAGCCGGCGCTCATTACGCAGTACGTACGGAATCAAAACACCGATACTTTCGAGGAGCATGCTTCTCTCGGTTGCCTCAACCTTATATAAGTCAATGGGGAGGTCCAATAGCTTTCGAAGTTACAACACTTGCTCAATTACCCAATTACTTCTTTCTCTTCCAAGATGGTTTCACTGACTCGCAATATCCTCGATGCCGGCTGGGAGTTCAAACAAGTTGGGGCCATTGGGGTACCGGAGCCCCAAGATGAGTTTCTCCCAGTTGCTCAATTTCCGACCAATATTCATTTGGATCTCATGGCACACAACAAGATCCCAGATCCTTTCATTGGACTCAACGAATACAAGGTTCAGTGGGTTGGGGAACAGAAGTGGCTTTATCGAACTTTCTTCACAGTAGGAGCAGCCTTGGAAGGAGAGAAAACAGTCCTGCAATTCAATGGACTGGATACATTTGCAGCCGTTTCACTCAATGGTACCAAGATACTAGAATCGGAAAACATGCATCGCACGTATAGGGTTGATGTCACGTCTACGGTGAAAGAGAACTCTAACGTGCTTGAAATTCTATTCGATAGTGCAATCATTAGAGGCAAGAATTTGATGAAGGAACGGGATTTCAAGCCCGTTGGGATCACATCAGGGGCGACCGATAAAAGCCGCCTGCTAGTTAGAAAAGCGACGTATCATTACTCTTGGAATTGGGGTAGGTAAATCTCTTCTTGGTTCGAGATTGGATTTAAAGCTGATTCAAAATAGGTCCTGAACTTACAACTTGTGGGCCGTGGCGTCCAATTTACCTCGAGCGATACATATCTCGTATATCAGATTTGTCGACCAAAGTAAGCGTTTCCGTCCTAGATGAAACTGCATCTGTGTGTGTGAGTGCAGAAGTGGAAAATGGGAAAGGAAACCATTCTATTTCTTTCACCATTATCGACCCGGACCAAAACGTCATTGCTACAGAAGTGGCCAAGATCTCCGATAGTGGCCTTTGCTCGGTGCAACTCAAAGTACAAGATGCCGCGTTTTGGTGGCCTATTGGGCTTGGGAAGCAGCCATTGTATACTGTGAGAGCTAAATTAATCAGAGAGGTCAGTGTTCCGTAGTACATGATGTTCCGAAAATGCTGATGGCTCAAAGAGCAAATCCTTACATGAACGAGAACGAAAGATCGGGTTGAGGTCCGCGTCTATCATCCAGCGCCCACTCATAGATACTCCTGGGACGACTTTCTTTGTTGAAGTCAACAATGTTCCAGTATTCAGTAGCGGCTCAAATTGGTGTCCCGCAGACCATTTCGTGCCCCGGGTGACGGCTCAGCGGTATCGGAAACTGCTTAAGATATTCATTGCAGCAAACCAAAATATGATTCGGTCAGTCAAGACTCAATACGGACGACTTTACGGCCTAACACTAATCTACGAGTAGTATTTGGGGAGGTGGTGTATATGAAGAGGATATCTTCTATGATATTTGCGACGAACTAGGAATTTTGGTCTGGAACGACTTCATGTTCGCATGCGGCACGTATCCCGCGGATGCTGCCTTTCAAAAGGAGATCGTCGCTGAAGTCGAGAATAACCTGAAGCGGCTTCGCCATCACCCCTCAATTGTCGCCTGGTCTGGAAATAACGAGGACTACTTGTTTGCTACCCTCTTCAAGGCGGAATATGACATAAATGATACAAATCCGGAGAATTGGCTAAAATCAAACTTTCCTGCCCGATATATTTACGAGAAAGTGCTTCCAGAATTGTGCACGAAGCTCATCCCAGACACCTCATACCATCCTGGTTCGCCTTGGGGAGGCAAGTATTTCAATGATCCAACAGTAGGAGATACACATATGTGGGAAGGCGAGTATTCCTTTCCCCAGCTTTGGGATCTCTGTATTAACTAAAATTAGTATGGCATCACATATCTCGTCCTTGGCAAGAATACCCTAAACTCGGATCTCGCTTTGTTTCTGAATTTGGAATAACTTCTCTTCCACATGTCAAAACAATCGAATCCTACCTCGTCGACTCTCCTGCCTCGGAACGCCACCCTCACTCCCGTACAGTCGATCACCACAACAAAGAATTACAACACGAACGGAAATTGGCCACCTACCTGATTGAAAACTTCAAGTACGGTTTCGGTTTGGAAGAGTATATTTACATATCTCAGTTGAACCAAGCGGAGGCAATGACATGTGCAATGCGTGCCTGGAGACGAGAATGGAAAGGACCTGGTAGAGAATATTGTGGCGGAGCTCTGATATGGCAGGTTCGCAGCTTCCCTCCAGAAATAAGTTTGATTGTTTGCTAACTAGCACAAGTTCAACCCCACATGGCAGGTCACCTCGAAAGCCCTTGTTGACTATTACAATCGCCCCAAAATGGCATACTTCACTGTGAAGCGCGACATCGCACCAATATCTCTAGGGATCGAACGGAAAGAGATAAAGAAGCCGCAGTTTGAATTTACAAGGGCGTTTATTGACAAGGAGACTCGGTTCCTTGGGTGGGCGACTAATGTCACGATGAAACCCGTCACGTATTCTTTGACGGTGAAAGTTTTCGAATTGTCGACAGGAAGAGATTTGATGACACGTGTTGAAACCCGAGAGCTGGCGGCTAACATTTCGACGGAGCTGTTCGATCTGGAACTTCCGAAGTCAAGGAAGTCTACCGAGGAGCCCCTCATCATCTCGACATGTCTGAGGACTTTATCTGATAATGGCAATGAAGGAACCGTTGTTGCGAGATGTACGAACTGGCCCCAGCCATATCGTTACTTGAATATGCCCAAGCCGAAATTGGATATTTGCGTTCATGGAGATATCGTTACAGCTAAGGCCAATGTCCCAGTAAAGGGCTTTACTCTCTATGTTGAAGATGTGGATGGCGTGGAGTTTGAGGATAATTGCTTAGACTTAGTTCCGGGTGATACGCAGGCTGTCGTTTCTCATGGTCTAAACGGTCGAGCCGTTACTTGGAGATACTACGGTATGGAGTGATGTGGAAGTGAACAATATAATGTGAGATAATTGTTCAAGGTAGTCTAGAAGTAGGAGTTCTTCCAATTCAATTACAAAGTTCTATCTTCATAATTCAAAATATCATCAATTCCAAATCCATTCACATGCCTCCCTGCAGCAAGCGCATGAGTTCTTCGTCAAAGCTATATCCAGAATTGAAATCTAAACTGCTCATCCCTCCCACGCCTTCTCCAGATCGAGGATGATATTCGTTCCGCGACATATCATCTCCAATTGGGCCTGGAGTGAAATGCAAGTGGTTGTTGTATGCCTGGCGATGTGTGTCAAACTCTGTGTTTAGCTGACTAGAGGTTCTGTCACTCGGCATATGTGTCTTAATAGAGTCATGTGTTGTTTGCGTTGATGATTGGTCAGCCCTGGGCACAGTTTGGCGTATTTCAACGGATTGGGTAAGAGTCGACAACGCAGCGAAGCTCTTTTCGGGCTGCAATAAATGACCATCTATCGCACCTCTGGCCTGGAGAGGTACTGCAATCTTCTGCAAGGCATGCAACCATTTCGACACATGAGGCAAGCGATCCATCAACGCCGCTAGAACTTCCAGGGATCGATTCAGGATTCCTTCAGCGCCCTCGGCGAGTTGGGGACACAATTGAGGCCATTTCCAGAGATATGATGCCAATGAGCCACATATATACACACCAAATACAACGATCGATGGAATGCCTTCGTCTGCTGAACGAAGGGTGAACCAAGTGTCAAATTGCTCATGTAAATTATAAACATTCGTGAACAACTCGTGCGACATCTGGGTCCAGAACTCGGGGACAGCGTACTCTGAAGATGATGTGCCAAGTCTCGATTCGAGAATATCCTCGAGATAGATCCGGCGAATCACAATATTGTTGATTCTGACGACCATTGTCTGTGACAGGTACGCCAAGTCCAAGAACTCGGCCTTGTGACCTCGCAGATTGATCAAAGACCAACGATGGCGTGCTGGGACATGTTCTTCCCACTCTTTTAGCGTTTTCGTCACCTGGGAATACTCGCTAGCCCTCTCCCACGGTTTAACTCTTTCGTCTGCTCTTTCTCTCTCGTTTCGGCTGGCTCGACCAGCTCGTCGTGCTATTTCGCCCCAATGGCTATGAGCCTCGATCAGAGTAGCAAATGGCGAGCGCGATTGCAGGGAACAGAGTTCTGGGTTCTTCAAAGCGGCTTGGATCCCTTGGAGTGCGGCTCGTTGCTGCGGTATGGCTCCGTATGCAAAGTCAGTCTCGTCGGATGGAAGCAATGCAGTGATATCAGTCAAAGGAAAAGAGACTGCCGCGTTGTGCTCGGAATACAAATGATCTTGACCTTTTAAATTGTTAATGGGTCATTAAGAAGTCTGGAGGTGAATACTTGCTCTGTAAGACCCAGAATGTACGTCTAGCAACTTCAGAATTAATGATCTCTGTAGTTGTTGCACCTTTGGGAAGAATATAGCTCTCTTCTCGGTGAAGATGTTGGATTCCGGCCACTGCCCCCGAGATATTAGTAACACATTTTTGTAGTTGTTTAGAGTCGCATACTTCGGACAGCAATTCCCATGTGAATCTAACTAGTCAGCAAATGCTAAACTGCAGTAATGGATATATCTCACAGCACTGCGGGTCCGATTCCCTTGCGTCCATTCAGAGACACCTAGCAAGAAGAATGCCTGGGTTCTTTCCAAGCTGGGGTTGTAAATCTCTGAGGGGAGGAGCTCGCTAGCTTTCATAATAAAATAGTCTATGGCTTTATTCGCATCTCCATATCGATCGATGAGGCATTTCGTGAATCTTGCAGAAACACTGAGTATGCTCAGCAGAAAGAACACACCGATTGACTTTCGATCTACTGCAAGGCGTTCTAGGAATATAGCTTTCGGGAGAAAGCCTAGAAGAATCAACGCTGCGTCCGAACGTTTAAAGCAAGCAACTAACCGAGTTGAAAGCAAGTTGTGAAAAATGTCCTACAACCCTCGACCACTTCTTCAAAGGGTGGTAGGACATTCCAAGGATCGGGATCCGTTTCTGGAATAGATTCCGCAAGCGAAGATCTAATTCCAGGGGATCTTTCGATGTCAGTTTTAGACAGCAAGAATAGGCTTGAATTATCTCTACCTCATTACTGTCTCCACTGTCGGAGGTGTAAGTACATGTTTGCTCCCAGTGGATACTACAATGCAGCTTGGAGTATTATTCGTGCTGTTGTCAGATACCTCTTGCCGGCGTTGTCGATACTGATTATAAGTCAGCTCTCCTTATTGCTCGGTATTTCCCAGTATCCAGGGATGATGCAGTTTTTAGTATAGAAGGAGCGACTCACTTCGCGATCATTTCCTTCTCTATGACGGTCATGATCGCCCTTATTTCGACCCACAAATACGCTACCAATAAATATGAGCCACTGTCCCCATTACTGCGTGTCGATTCTTACCAAGCTGTCGCTGTGGCTGGCCCCGCTGCTCTACAAAGCTGACACGGAGGTTCTGCATTTTCATGAACACATTTACTTCGAAGGCGACGACATCTATACCACGTGATGATTTAGCATGTGTCAGTCCTATCGCGGAATCTGGACAAGTCCCACCTCCTACAGGCAACTGGGGCTCTCTTCCGCCTAGGTTGCAACGGAGTCGCAGATGGGGGTTCGGCAGCCGGAGCATTATTCGAGTGCCAATCTCGACCCCAATTCCTATTATTGTTGTCAATCTCCATACCGGCTTTTCCAGTACGTGAGTTGCATCTGGGTATTAAATTTGGGATGGCTGTCACCGGCAGAAGAGGCTGTTCCAGATAGCTGTGCCTGCTAATCCTGCCGGCGGGATTGGCGGCAATTCTGTATCTTGCCTGCCGGAATGAAAACTCCACATCAGATTGCGGGGAGGCTGGCAGCAGTTCTTATCAACACCGGCTCGTCAATAATGGGGGTGCGGTGCGGCCGCAACTTCGCGGCAAGCTCATGCTTGCATTATTACCCCTGAATGTTCTTTGTTAAATTTTGAGGAATGCAATCATAAATCACGATGCGAATATTGGAAATCTTTATTTTGTCATTTTAGCTGTTTCCAATGAGGCTTGATTGATATCTTGATAATAAGCATAGGCGTTGCGTGTGGCTGAGTGTATTATCAACTGAACGAAGTATAATGTTACTTGTATTACGGTTATGGGCAATGGGTCAATAAACGATCTCATCTGTAAATGTGTATAATGCGATAAGAATCTTTGAAAGGCTCTAAATTCGTTTGAAATTCCCGTTAGCATCTACCGTCTGCTACTTCTCAATACCTGAAACAAGTTCAAGTGTCAAACTAGTTTTGATATCAACATTTCATCTCAGATAGATTTGTAGACCAAGTCTTTCGCCTTCTCTGACCGTGGTTCCATTGTGCACTGAAATTCCAATGGGTGGCTATATCAATCAGTGCTGAGTTTATGAAATGGATCTTTGACTCACTATTGACCTATCTTTGACCATCCTGGCTCAAACGGAGTTGGCTTTCCAGATGGTCCAACTGGCCAATCAATATTAAGTGTGGATAGCATTGTAGCCATGACCATGGAGACTGTGTTGTTCGCCAGGTACTGTCCCGGACACACCCTAATATCCAGGTCTCGTCAACGACTGCCTTCAAACACTTAGGTGAAGCAGTATATTTCTAGAGAGTACATACCGGCGACCAAAGCCAAAGTTGCCAACCGGGAACGCCTCCCCAAGCCCACCTTCTGACTTCGGGATATACCTGTCAGGGCTAAAGTCGTATGGATTTGAATAGACATCGGGATCACGGTGCATAGCGAACACGTTCTGATAAATGATGGAACCCTTCGGAATTAACATTCCCTCATACTCGTCGTCTTTCAAGTTTCGATGGGGTATTCCAAGTGGTGACAAGGGTGCAATTCTGGGATAGATTAGGCGATGTTTACTAAACAGCTTGGAGGTTCCACTTGCCGAAGAACTTCGAGTCTGATGTAGTTAAGATATGTAAGGCCTTCAATATCCTCAAATTCTGGCAGGCGATCTGATCCAATTGCAGCATCGATTTCGACCTGCGCTTTCTTTTGTACCTCTGGATTGCACATCATCATCAAAATAAACACAACAAGTGTAGTCATGGTCTGAATCAGCATTAGTCAACTAGCTCGGGCCTTTATGGGGGCTTCTTACTGTCTCAGAGCCAGCAATAATAATGGCAGCAGCGGAACCTGCAAGACCAGAACATTAGTAACAGGAACACAAAAAAGAGCTGCATAAATATGTTCTTAGATCGAGTGAATACCTTTGATATCAGCCAGGGTGAAATCGTTAGGTAAACCTTCCTTCTCATTGCTCCTGTACTTCTCTAATAAGTTATGGATAAAGGATGGGTTGGTGACTCCCTCTTCCTAAAAGAACATTAGCTATGGATTTCCAGCCCCAAAGTACATAGAGCTTACCATTTCTCTCAAGGCACCCTGGTATGGAATTTCATGCATGTTTACAATGGCGGATTTGTTATCGTGTGCGTACTTCAAGGCCCGAAGTCCCGGTAACCAGTCCGGGAGATATCTCACTATTTTGGAGTCAGTCAGGTTTCAAAAGAGAATATGTTAATAGACTCACCCGGAGGGAATCGGTCGACGATCGTCCCACCAGGAGCTCCAGCGTGTGAGGTTGCGTAGCCTGCGGCATCGGATAGGTCAACCCATTGATGGTCAACTGTATTAATATCTACACCGTAACTGACGTTCGCAACTACGGCAATTGCGAACCGTCTCAGCTCAAGCTCCCATTCCAGCGGGCTTTTCATCATCCCTTTGACTAAGCGGTGGGTCTCTTTCATCTGCAAGCTCTGGTATACAGAAACCTTGCTTTTTGCAAACGGGCTTTGAAGCATCTTACGATGCTGTTGCATTTTAGGGCTCCAACGCAGCCAGGTCAAGGTCATTCCCCATCCTAACCTATGCGGTTGTCAATTTCCTAATCATGCATCTTCTCAATTGCCTCCAGAAGCTGCGTTTGTGTAACTCGAGAGCGGGGAAGAGGGATCAAGAAAACTTACAACTCAAGCAATACAAAGCGCGGGCGGTCAGCGTAATTTGCTCCTCTCTTATCCAGCAGATCAACGCATGCTTTAACACTATTCAGAACAATGATGGGCTGTCTCAATGTGTTGAAATAGAGAACATCGCTTTCTGGAGAGTTTTTAGTCTAGGATACCCGGAAAAAAGCGCTTAACTCACTGTATTCTCGGCCCCAGTTCAAGTAAGCTGTTGGAGAGTCTTCAAATGGTATAACTCGAAGATGGCCAATCAGAAACTCTCCTGGTGGCCCAGGTGGATACGGGAGAGTTCTTCGATTACGAAATTTGAAAATGGCGAGCACAATGACAAGCCCAGCAGCAGAAAGTAAAGTAGCGGAAGGGGATATAATTGGAATCCCCATCATGAAGGTAAGCAACGGGAGCAACGAACTTGGTGTCGTTCTCCTTTAGGGTGCCAATGCCAAGTTGATATGAGTGAGGGTATCTCGGTTCTGGCCGCTAATCGCGGCGGCAGTGCCCACTTTTGGTAAATCCCCTATCACGGCTAGTGACTTACTTTTACTGCCGTGCATTGACATTCTTCTTATCCTTGTGAGGAGTCGTAAAGAATCCGGAATTGATAGATAAGTGGCAGATAACTTATCTCAGATGTCGTGTACCTAGTATCTATCTGTATCGAAATTGGAATGGTATGCGCGCGCTGATATGGATCATGAGACACTAACCAGCCTCTTCTCGTTTGTTTACATTATAGGGGCAAACCTCCCAGTAATTCGAGTCCATTAAAATCCCCACTCGAGCTCAAACCCTTCCTCGGCCGGTGAAAAAAGAAAATGTCGAACGACCACTGCTCTACGAGCGAAAAATCGCCTGAGTCTACCAAACATGACACAGAGAAAGGTGTATCGGAACAGTCAGTTCACGAAGTTGCTCTCGGAGGAGAGTCTAGTGAAATATTCGGGGAACTCTCACTCTGGCAAAAGCTGGCCAACTATGGAGTTGAGTTGAGAGGAGTCCAGCCAGTGCCCGTGGAAGAGAGGACGGACACTAGATATCTTAATCTTGCAACATGGTTGGGTTCTTCTATGTTGTGCCTTCTTCCGTGAGTAGCCGCGCCTTATAACTTTCCCCTTTGTCATGCTTATTTTAACTATAGTCTCACAACTGGAATTGTCGGCACTCTGGATTACGGCATGAGTTTAAGGGATTCATTCTTGGTCATCTTCTTCTTTCAATTCCTAACAGCCATCCCCCCTTGCTATATGGTTACTATGTCACCGAGGACTGGCATGCGACAAATGATTCAAGCTCGCTACTCTTTTGGGTAAGCGAGCCTTGTTCCTTTATTATTCCTTCGCTAATATCATAAGATACTATCTCAACATAGTCCCAATCATCTTGAACATGGCAAGCATTATGGGATTTACTATGATTTCAACTGTGGTTGGAGCCCAGTGCTTAGTATCGATTAGCAACAATGGTCTTTCAGTAAATGTACATTCTCTCCTCCCCGTTCATTCCCAATATACTTACTTCGCACTAGGCTGGAATAGTTATCATTGGCCTCATAACCATGATTATGACGATTACCGGTTATAAAATAATGCACGAGATCCTACGCTATGCTTGGATCCCCACACTCATCGCCATCATAATATGCGTGGGAGCGGGCGGAAAACATCTCAAACAACAAGTGCCAACTGTGCCAGTAGAAGCCGCGACGGTGATAAGCTTCGCTTCACTGATCGCTGGGTACAATCTTCCATTTGGAAGTACATTGGGAGACTACGCTGTGTACATGCCTCCAAATGCTCCACGATTTCGTCTCTTCCTCTACGCTTGGATGGGAATCTCTATTCCGAGTGTAGTTTTGATGACCCTGGGTGCTGCCATTGGAGCCACGGTACCCGTAATCGATGAATGGAATGCAGCTTACGAGCTGAATTCTATTGGAGGTGTTATGGCCGCAATGCTTCATCCGATAGGCGGGTTTGGAAAGTTTGTTACCCTCATTCTCGCCCTCTCGGTCATCGCCAACACCGGACCATCTATCTACTCGGTCTCTTTGAACTTCCAGATCCTGATTCCCGGCCTACACCGCGTTCCACGAATTGTCCACGTTATCACTTCTACAGGCATTTTGATTGGTGTTGCCATTGGAGCTGCCAAGCAGTTCGAGACCTCTCTTCTGGCCTTCCTCGGTGTTATTTCGTACTGGTCTGCTGGATTTGTCGGCATTCAGCTGACGGAGTGGCTCGTATTCCGTCGCAGGAATGCTGAGACCTACGATGCAAGCATCTGGAACAACAGGAAGCTTCTGCCTTCTGGCATTCCAGCAATTGTAGCGCTTCTTATTCCTTTCGCACTCGTAATCCCATCCATGGATCAGACTTGGTATATCGGGCCAATTGCAAAGACGACAGGGGATCTTGGTTTTGAGTTTGCACTCGTTATAACACCGTTTATCTATTATCCACTACGCAAACTTGAGATAAGTAAATTCAGAAACGGTCGCCTATAATAGAAGGAAAATGAGTAGAAGAGTTTGTTTGGAAGTTTGGTGCGAATGATAAATGGTTATACGGATGGTAGCTGATAGCGAATTCTTGGTAAATATTTGAAAAGACTCTTGTTAGAACTAGTTGGTACTGGTACTTATTGTACTAAAAATCCGGTACATTTCATATATAGCTAATCTATTCATCGACAATTTAATAGTGATGACTATTGATCCACTCGTAAATCAAACTCTTGGATTCTTGACAGACCCTCTTTTCTTCCCTCAGAAGCTCTTTATAAGATTAACCGATTTTGAATGTACCGAGCCTTATAAAACCTTTACCATGATTCTAAAAAGCGATTTAGGCTTGATGGTTATGTGCACTCCATAAAGTGACCCTCCTTCATCTTCATCTACTAAATTCTACCTGTGGAAAAGCGTAAAAATTTGCAAGAATAAAGAAGATAAACAGATTGGTATCATATGATAAGCGCACTATTATGGATAATTTGTTAATTTGGACTACTTTTAGTACTAACCTATATCTAGAACATTGATAACACTCGTTATAGTTTACCCACTATCATAAAACAACTTTACGATCTGCTATTTATGCTAAAAGTACGGAGTAACATAGTAGGTAGTTATATCACCGGAGCACCTCCCCCTAACTTAGGCCGTCCCGAAGCCACCAGCAACTCATTTATCTCATCCAGATGATCCATAAAATGGCCCTGAACATTGTCCCAAAACAACGGTTTTTGTCCTACGTAAACACCCGTCAGTACATCACTCCTCGTCGCATAAGTTTCGCACGTACCTTTAATATCCGGATGTCTATCTGTAGCGAACTTCGTGGTGGAAAAGTGGGAGCTCAGATGTAACATGAATCCTAGGGAAAACGTCAGTGCTATACTAGGCTTTTCTCTTTTCCCGTCTGGGGAGTAAAGTAGGGGAAACGAGCTTACCCAAGGATCCTTCGCCTGCCAGGACCGGCTCCAGAGTAGCGGTTGTAGCGTTCTTGAAGGCTTCGTATGACTCGCCATGTGCCATGTAACTATTTTCGCACGCTAGACCTCCGGGTCCCATCTCCTTTACGCTCCCAGCATACTTGCCATAGATCATGCCCCCGATTTCCGTAGCCATGTTCCGATGATAATACTGTGAAAATCAATCATGCGTTAGCGAGCTGACGCATATATGCACAGGCTGATTTAGAATGCCGGAAAAAAGAAGAGATAAAAGAAGAAAGATAGGAAGAGATTTGGATTGATTTACTGGGGGTCTGAATGTATTTTGCGTGTTTAACCATTTAGGTGTAAAGACGGCAAATTCGGATAGAGATACGCCGGGGATTTTTGACCGTGCTGTTAATACGGTGTAGACGGTAGGATCGAGCTGTTCTTTCATACCGCACGCAATAGAGACGAATTTAGAAAGATCGTACTTGTACGGTGCGTAGCTGGGGTTAATGTTAGTTTGGAGAAGCTCACTTTCAAAAAGAAAAGATTCAGATTAAGCAAAACTCACTTTCCGTGCCACGCAACGACGTCAAATGGCGTATGATTTTGGATGTATGAGGAAAGCTTTCCAGTTAGCTTATGAACGACTGTTTGAATTAATTAAAAATTTTCTGCCAAAATTGGAATCATTGATTATTGCACTCACTGCGCCACTTTGAGCTATCGATGTCAAAACTCGCGGACGGAATTTCAAAGTCTCTCTGGTGGGCCATTCCGTTGGACCCGATGGGACCCAGTTCGGGTAATTCAAAGTGGCTCCCGAATACCTCGTGGATATCTAGCAAACATAGGTGTGAGTATTACGCCATTGCTGGTATTAGGTGGGTCACTTACAGCCATGGACAGGACCGTCTGGCAAAGAAACACTAAACCTCATCCCAGCTTGGATGACGCAGACTTCACCAACCCCCACAACCATTCTAAAAGACTCAGAAAACTGTTCAAAGGGATGGAAGACGGGATAGGTACCGTCCAAGTTCAGTTTGAATGTCCAGACGCCCAATCTGAGGAATGATGAGGAAATCACCGTCATTGTTTACAAAGGCGGTTTTGGACATGGAGACATTTGCAGCATACATGTGAACTGCAAGGCCTTCTTTAGTAGTTGGGTCTCCATGGCCTCCCATTGTCTTAATTCCCTCGACGAATGAGACTCTCTCGACCTCGCTTGGCATGGGAAGTGGCCCCCAACAGTACGCTAGGGATGTGTATTGAACATTGGGGTTCTGTGGCGAGAAGCATGCTTCCAACTATACTTCAGATTAGCGCAGACAGCCAATACTACAAAGCAAGAACCTACATCTGGGGTAGCTTCCATGGGTTCAAGAGGATAGTGGGCAACTGTTGGTCGGATTCGGTACATCCAACTACATTTTGGGTTTAGAAATGCCATCTAGACTGGAGGGATATCTTACACATTTTGAAGAGTCTGACGAGATGAAATGAACGACGTCCCATTTAGCTGCAACACATGTTAGCTAAGAATATATTACAAGCTTGAGATGGTCGTATACTTGTTCGGAGTAGAGATCAAATGGGCATTTTTGGGGCACATTTTGTCCTCCCGGCGGTAATGCTCCCGGTCTTTAAAAACAGTTCGTAAATAGTATAGGAGTCAAGACGAGGTACTTGAACTTACATTGCTTCCGAAGAGAATCTATTGCCAAAACCGGTTTGATAGCTGTATGGGTCCTTAGGTCGGGGGGTGGTGTAGAACGATCCCGCTGCGGATGCACCGAATGTTGATGCTTCGGTCTTGGCATCGATTGAAATTGCTTCAACTTCAATGCCCGGCTTTTCGATGGACGGGGCAGGAGAGGGGGGTTTCTCCGTAGTCACGGGCCCAATAGCTTGGGTTTCTGCTAGATGCATTGTTATCAAGATACACAATTGAGGAAAAAGAGCAAGCTGTTGATGGATATTTGATCAAAGTCTGGACATAGAGCACAATAGCCATTTCTATCCCCGCGGCATGTAGTTAAAAGTACCTAAAAGTACCTACGGGATTATCCGCGTCCATGGTGTGAGATTGGGAAGATAGTAAAGCGATCAACTAAGAGAAGACGTTCCAGATAAAATGCCGGTGGCCGGCAAAAGATGTGGCTATCGGAAGACGTGACCCACTTTTGATATTGGTGTGTTGTTAATTCTGCTCTTTATCTGCCTGTAGAACTTTTGTTAGCCGGGCGGTGTAACTTAGTACCCGGGCGGTCAGATATGGCAAAATAAAGATGGTTGTCATCTAGCTTCACATAGAGAGTTACTTACTCGCCATATCCAAAAATTCGATTCTCCATTCGCATATTACGCCTCATACCTACTCCAATAATGTCGGGTCTCACACCAGATGATTACCCCGAGTATTCACAATTCATCGCGAACAAAAAAGGATCCAGTCTAGGATTCGGGAGCCGACCTGCTCTAATTCTCGTAGACGTCTGCGATGCCTACTTCACTCCAGGGCCACTAGACCTCCGTGGATACCAGAAAGCAGCAGAAGCACCAGCATCAATGAAGCGTCTACTCTCTGCAGCACAAGCGGGGAAATGTCCTATAATATGGACACAAACCAAATACATCCATCCCAAAATAAGGGATGCGGGATTGCTGGCCAAGAAGAATCCAGCGTTGGATGAGTTCCTGTTATTGGGCGATGGTGATGCGCGGGGTCTGAAGTTTTTGGGCGGCATGGAGCCAAGTGAGGATGGCATTATCATCCATAAGAAATGTCCGAGTGCGTTCTTTGGTACAAATCTCCTCACGCAACTGCATATTCTTGGCGTCGATACTTTGGTCATCGGCGGAGCCTGCACAAGTGGAAGTGTGCGAGCCACTGCTTTAGACTGTATGCAGAGTGGTTTGAGAGCTATAGTATGTTCTTTCCCGTTTTCTTATCCAAGGTCATAAGTTTTCTGACATAGTTTTGGCGTAGGTTGTATCAGCAGCATGTGCTGATAAAACGAGGGAGGACCATTTCTCAAACCTTTTTTGATATCAATGCAAAGTATGGCGACGTCGTTGCAGAGGAAGAAGCGGTAGATAGTCTAAGTTCCGGATGGTCGATATAGAATGATCAATCTAGTGAAAACGAGTTTCCTGCTATCAAATATAGGGGGAAAGATTATATACTGGCGGGCTAAATCTAAAGACTTGCTGCCAAGTGCAATGTTTCCAAAACACTCCAACCGCGTTATTTCGCTCTGAACCCTTTTCGTGATACATTTCCTCATGACCATAACGCCGGCAATATACAGCCTATCGGACCCTAAGTGGGCCCTACTACGAATTGAAGTGCATATTGCCGGCAGCGAAACCTGAAGCTCACAAGAGCTATTCAAGCAAACCCACGTGGCCATGTCGTTTCTCCATCTAAAAAATTTCTAGATATTTCAAAACTATAGCCTTTCAATCAATCATCTAGACCTCTTCTTGAATCAAAATATTATCCACCACCATGGCCGATCTCGAATACCCCCCAATGGCACCTAGCTACCAAACTGCCTCATCAAACATCAAACTAGGCTGGGGATCACGCCCGGCGTTGATGCTAATCGATGTATGTCTCGCATACTGGTCCGACGCATCTCCCCTCAACCTGCTAGGAAACCCCGAAGCCGCAGCGTCGCCGGATTCCATGCGTCGGCTTCTCTCCGCCGCGCGCTCCGGCAACACGCCGGTGCTGTGGGCGCAGGTGAGGTATAACAAAGGCAGCATGTTGGACGGGGGCATGCAGTACAAGAAGTCAGCCGGGTGTGACATCTGGCAAGAAGGCGACACGCGGGGAATGGATGCGTGGCTGCCGGGGCTGGAAGCGGCGGCGGAGGATAGCGTGGTGTTCAAGAAGAATCCGAGTGCGTTTTTCGCGACGACGTTGAGTGCTGAGCTGCAGATGCTTGGTGTCGATACGCTGGTTCTGTGTGGGGTTAGTACCAGTGGGTGTGTGAGGGCTACGGCGTTGGATGCTGTGTGTCATGGGTTTAGACCAATGGTATGTTGAAAGTTGGGGTTCTGTGGAATGAATATCAATCAATGAGTTATGACTGATGAGGTGCTTCTAGGTGGTTGGCTCTGCTAGTGGTGATCGATCTCCCGCCATTCAGAACGCGACGCTGCGTGACTTGGACGCGAATTATGCGGATGTGGTATCGGAAGAGGAAGCAATCTCGAAACTACTAGCAGGATGGTCTTGATAAAGAATTGTGTCGTCTTGGGAAATCGATCCAATGTATCAGCACATGCTAATCGAGTCTTATTCACGCTATCAGATTCTGCGTAAGAAGGGTGACACGTCAAGCAAAGTTACAAAAGCCTTCCCGAAAGAGAACATGTTTAGTTTACTCGTGTACCAATCTTTCCACTGCCCGTTAAAAGTGTTCATCTAGCTCTTCAAGCTTCTTTGGTGCTACCATCTTGCGGAATAGAACTTAGCAAGACTTTGAAGGAAATCAGGAAGTATATGTAGCAATAGCAAAACCTATACTCTGATCATTATTACTTAATCAATATACATAAGAAACGAGACAAGAGGATATTGAATTGAGAATACAAAACTTCTATAAACATGTCAAATAAAATACAGCTTTTACATTAGGAGATGTAATCAAGCCATAAGGTGGAGAGAGATTTCACTACTAGTACAAGCTCTATATAAACATCATCAATTGACTCATAATAAAGACAGGGGCCGCTGTGATGAAAGTGGGATGCTAGCCGGCGATATCCTATCCAGAGCGCGCGCCTGACTTCAACAGCATTGCAATGAGTGCGATAAGAAAATAAATAGGGTCTGAGGATCTTATATATTTCCTCTTAAAGTGACGAGAATAGATCTCAGACATACTAATTACCATAGCAAATTATCTCCTTTATTTTTTCCACTCGTAAAACTTTCCTTCTCTTCACAAACCCCCTCCTCAAAAAATGTCCTCCCTCCCAATCCACCAACCCATCCACCCCTCCATGCGCCCCCGTCTCGACGCGCAATACATCGCCTTCCACGAACAGCATTTCCAACACCTCCCCACCATCGAAAGCCAGCCCTGGGATCCCGCATGTCGCAACGCAGCCGCGTCGTCCACAGTCGGACGCGCGAAGAAGGTTGAGATAGGGAGTGTGAGGGATGTGGTTATGAAGAGCGAGAGGGGGTGTGGGAATGGGGGGGATGACTGAGATGCGTGTGTTTACGCCGGTTGGGGAGGCGCCGAAAGGGGGATGGCCGGTGCTGGTTTGGTTGCATGGCGGTGAGTTGGTTTTTGTTTAATTCTCTTGATTCTTAGTGGTTCTCGTCCTGCTTCGTATTGTACATGTTTGAGCCATGCGAAAGTTAAATTGTAATGGTTGGTTATGGTACTGGTGGTGATTGATTGATTGCAACGAACGAAAAAAAACCCCCCAGATTTCTGATGATCTTGTGTGCGGAATAGGTGGATGGGTAGTAGGAGGATTGGACAGTGAAAACCCGTTCCTGACACTAGTTTGTCGGGATGTGAAATGCGTGGTCGTGTCGCTGAACTATCGCCATGCTCCTGAACATCCGTACCCGGCTGCTGTAGACGATGTTGTGGATGGTTTAAGTTGGATAGCGAGGTTTGGGAATAAAGACCTGGGGGTTGATACCTCAAGGATTGTGCTGGGGGGTTTGAGCGCGTAAGTAAAGTCAGGTGTTTCTTCCATTCCTTTCCATTCCATTTAGGATCATTAACTTGGACTATCAACATGTTAGGCTGTGTTATGTTATTATGTTATGTTATATACGTTATATAAACTGGCATACATGCTAACCCCGATCAGCGGCGGCGGCCTCGCAACAATCCTAGCCATGAAAGCAAGCCTTCTCACGCCCCCAATTCCAATAACCGGCCAACTTCTAATCCTCCCCGTAATCGACAACACAG
>QGMJ01000472.1:0-25827 GCA_007821545.1 Lachnellula subtilissima
CAAAGTCAAGTTCGAGACTTTGCATCGGGTGTTTCGGAAGAGGGAGATTTGGGTGCAGATTGGGTTTAGTGTTGTTGTTAACTGGATTGTTGCTCCGTTGGTTATGGTATGTTCTGTTCTTGAGCAAAGGATATAGATATATGGTGGGCGTATCGCTGATGATGAACTTTATCTTCAGCTCGGACTTGCCTGGGCTTTTCTTCCTGACAAAGGAGGGCTACGCGAAGGTCTGATTTTGGTGGGTTTGGCGAGGTGTATTGCAATGGTAAGTTTGAATAAGTCAAGTCAACTCAACTCGTAGGCGGTCAACTAATAACTCACGCACCAGGTACTCATCTGGACCGGCCTAGCAGGAGGCGACAATGAATACTGCGCCATCCTCGTAGCCATCAACTCACTCCTCCAAATCGTCCTCTACGCACCGCTTGCTCTCCTCTTCATAAAAGTCATCTCCGGCGAGGAAGGAACCCTCAATATCGATTACTCCACCGTCGCCAAATCCGTCGCCGTCTTCCTCGGCATCCCCCTCGCTGCCGCAATCCTGACCCGGTTCTCGCTCCGCAAGCTCACCAGCGCGCGCTGGTACGACCAAGTATTCTTGAAATGCGCCGCGCCGTGGTCGCTCATCGGCCTCCTGTTCACCATCCTCGTCTTATTCGCGTCCCAGGGCAAGCACGTAGTGCACCAGATCGTGTCCGTGGTGAGAGTAGCCGCGCCGCTGGTGGTGTATTTTGCCATCATCTTCTTTCTGACGCTGCTGGTTACTTATCGGCTAGGCTTTGGGTATAAGCTGGCTGCTACGCAGAGCTTTACGGCTGCGAGTAATAACTTCGAGTTGGCTATTGCGGTTGCGGTTGCTACGTATGGGCCGGATAGTGATCAGGCGCTTGCGGCTACTGTTGGGCCGCTGATTGAGGTGCCGGTCTTATTGGGGCTGGTTTATGTGGTGAAGGAAATAGGGAGGAGGAGGGGGTGGAAGGATTAGGTTGACGCGATGGAGGTCTTGCTGAGGCAAAGTTGGCGTTTTATCAAGTATACCCTATACTAAGACCTTTATAGACTCTATTCTGTTGGTATGGCATTTTTCCTCTCCCGGACTGTGTTCACTTTCTCAGATTTCAACGCTTTGAATGTCATGAAAGCCGAGACGATCAAGAGACAGCCAACACGCATATAATGAAAACTTAAACCATGAATGCCAATTAACTTTTATAACGAGAGGCCATGAGTAACGAAACCCAGATTTATCCAAGACTCTGCATGAGTTGGAAAGAGAAGTTCAGTTTTTCGAAATACATGTTCACAAAAAAGGCAAGTACGAAAAGCGCTCTTTTCTCCCCTCCGCAAAGACATCAAAATAATTCTTCTTTACTCAAAACTCAACAACCACAACTACCACAATTTAAATATCACCACAAACATATCTTAAAAACCATCACCACCTACTTGCTCAAGATGCCAGCATGGTTCTGCTGCCAAGAACACCAAAAACCGAGCAGCCGTGTAAATATGTCATCATCCCTTTTCTTACGATGGATTGCTGATAGTAGCTCTACTGCAGAGTGCCTATAATACCTCAGTCGATGTCACCAGCTGTAAATTATAGGACGATTGCCAGCATGAGCTCTGTCCCGATTGCGTGGTTATGTCGGTCGAGATCGAGGAGGAAGGACCTGACAGGCTCGCCGCGCTGGCTGCAGCCTAGGAGGCGGGTGCGGCTTGTGCGGATCAACTGTTGGTTGAATGGTTCGGTCGGGATTCTGGGATGGCCCCGAGGAGGTGGCGGAGACGTAGTCGAAGACGTTGACGGTGGGGAGGAAGTTGACGGCGCGGGAGACGATGGAGTTATTCAGGCAGATTTGGAATGGAAGGGTGGATGAGGGATGGAAGGGAGGGGAGAGTATCAGGAAAGAGTATGTGGGTAAATTCAGAGAGATGGTGATGAGTACGGAAGACGGGGTTGGAAATGCAGGCTTGAAGGTGGATCAGAAGCAGAGGAAAGGGTATGCTTGATATGGAAAGAGTAACTTCAAGGAGAGGCAGAGAAGGAGATGCTGAGCGAGAGGGTTGCGACGAGCACGAGGAAATATGCAATAGAACTAGAATACCATTCTCTTCCTGCTAAGGGGTTTCCCATCAACTGCGGTGCATGGCAGTTTCTAGTACCATGCCATCGGGGGGCAGAAGTCTCTCCCTCAGAGGTGAGTAAGACATCAAGACCGTAAGACCTTCAGATTACTGGGTAGAAGAGCGGTAGTACTACAAGTCTGGTGTACCAACAAATTAGACGGGACTCGGGAGGTCCCGTGAATGAATGGCATTGACTCTGGATCTCCCGCGGATGGTCCTGCTACTACTGAGAATCATCCTCTTCCGCTGTTATACTGGCTTATTGATATGAATTGCAGCCGTAACAATCATTAATGGGATATCTTATCCAGATCAGATGCACCGGAGAAGCCAATATCGATCTGGTCTGACCACAGTATTGACCCCCCCTGTCAAGATAACGCTAACGTGGGGTTATTCCAGAACAAAAGAAACACACACAAGTAATCCCACCTACTGTCCGCATCATAACTTTCTTTTGCGTGAAGAAGGGGATGGATCTGTCGCGGTGGTGTGTACTCGGTAGTCCCAGTGGTCCAATCAAAGGTATTAAGTGCTTTCTCTTCTGAGCTTGGAATCGTGGTCCTCATTACCAATTTGTCTAATTCGATCTCATGGCAGTTTGAGAGCACAATAGTAACGTCTCGGTAAAGTAAAGACTAAAGACTGCCCGCGGAAATGGCCACGAAGAAGTATTGAGCTTTATGAGCCTTGTAGCCTCTTATCTTTAAAGTGGGTCGTGAAGCTGGTCAATTCCCAGTTTTACTCGGTAAGCCACTAGCCACTAGCGCCTCGTCAAAGATAAGGAGAATGGAAGGGAAGGGAAGGGAAGGGGTAGCCACCCCACCTCACCTCACCTCGCATTATCATATTATATCATGAATCTGGGGAAGGACCTGTATCGTTCCAGTCATTACGGATGAATGAATAGGCAGACTGTGATTGGCCAAATCCTATCTACATCGATAAGGCCGTCTCGAGTCGGTAGTAAATACTTCTCCGTTGGTGGACGCCCTCCTTCTCACCACATTTTCTGTCTACCTGCACTCTTCTTCCTGATCAGCCTCAAGAATCTGCTGTTCTCTTCCGAGAGGTTTGGGAGAGTTTTGGTTTCGATGGATGTAACAACTACTGCTTTTACAGTGTTACGAGTCCTTCTGAAGCTTGATTAAGTTTGGTTCACTGCCACCGGTGTAAAAGCATCGCTATACGAGTACAATACAGGTGGTGGTACAATAACGCCCCTCATCTTTTACTTGTATACCGAGTAGAGCAAAGCATTAATTCAGCCTCTGTCTCACATTCGGGATACGGAAAAGCTGTACTTGTATAGTTTTCAGCATCCATCCCCTGGACGCTAAACATTTGGGGAGATCCAGACCTCCTTGGATTCCCATGCTGAAGGCGTTCGATGAGTTCAAAATCTCAGACTTGGCTATTATTCTTACTTCAGCAAGCCAGCTAGCTTATCGGAGTTTGGATCCAGAGTGCAGTGAGTGTCGTGCCTTCCCCATATCTCAACAAGGATTGGTGGCTCCACCATCAAGGGTCTAGTCTATCAGGCACTGAAGATCTCCGCATGGAATAATACCATACCCGCGGATTTGTTGTTTGTGATCGCTAGCTTGGGTTCGTTTGTGTGTTTTCCGGAGATATCTGATCTGTTTGCCCTTTGACGTTGTTCATCTGGGACTTATAAGGACAAGCATTTACCACAACATATATTTCATTCGGACAGTCAGACAATCAACCTATTTCCAATATCCTCGAATTCATTTGGATCTCAGAATACTTCTCACGCCTCCGATTGCGTTCGGGTATCTTTTTGACGCCCTGCCAATCAATACGTCTAAAAGTATCTGCAAAATGGGCTTCAAAGTCGCAACCCTTTGGAAGGCGCCAGAGATTAATCCAGTAAATGGAAAGGCTCGTTCGATCCCGATTCTCAACCCTTTCAATAAGCATGCAAGGGTGTTCCACTTTTCTTGGTTCGGATTTATGATTGCCTTCCTGGCATGGTAAGTAGATTGTCCCTACATGGAAACCGAAAATATGTACTTACATAACTTTCCCAGGTATGCGTTTCCACCGCTGCTAAGTGTTGCAATCAAGAAGGATCTCAAGTTGACCCAAAATGAGATCGCAAACTCGAATATCATTGCTCTTACTGCAACGTGAGTGCTTTTATCTGCATGCTCTCGGAGCTTCAAAAGCTGACTTGCTTGCAAATAGGCTTCTCGTTCGTTTAGTTGCAGGACCTATGTGTGATCGTTTCGGCCCCAGAAACACCTTTGCAGTAACCTTGATCGTCGGTGCTATTCCCAGTGCTCTCGCCGGTACAATATCTGGGCCAGGAGGTCTCTACGCAATACGTTTCTTCATCGGAATCCTTGGTGGATCTTTCGTGCCTTGTCAAGTATGGTCGACTGGATTTTTCGATAAGAATATCGTGGGAACTAGCAATGCTCTGACAGCAGGCTGGGGTAACGCCGGTGGAGGGATAACATACTTCGTCATGCCCGCCATCTATGACTCGCTTAAGAAGGATCAACATCTCACTTCGCACGTTGCTTGGAGAGTCTCCTTTATCGTCCCGTTCATCATTATCACCTTTACTGCCATAGCCATGGTGCTCCTCTGTCCTGATACCCCTACAGGAAAGTGGTCAGAACGCCACCTCGCCGTTCAACAAAACCTCCAGGCCCACGGCATCCGTGCCGAGAAAGTTGTCGACGTCCCCGGCACCATCACAGACCACAAGACGACCGCCACAAACACACTGGGTGGCTTAAGCGACGAAAAGCGTCTCGAAGAAGAAGCAGGCATGGCAAGGGCTAAGCACGGTTCATTTGACCACGAAGCCACCATGAGCGAACAAGATATGCTGAGTGCTGCACGGGGCGAAGTGGTCGTCAAGCCCTCCTTCCAAGAAGCCATGTCTGTGATCTTCACACCCCAAACCTTAGTAATGGCCGCATGCTACTTCTGCTCTTTCGGCGCCGAACTATCCATCAACTCCATCCTAGGCGCCTACTACCTAAAGAACTTCCCCAAGCTCGGTCAAACCGGCACCGGTCGCTGGGCTGCCATGTTCGGCCTCCTAAACGTAGTGTGCCGGCCCTTTGGCGGAATAGTTTCGGATATCGCGTACAAGAAGACCGGCAACGTCTGGGCGAAGAAGATACTGGTGCACTTGTTTGCGCTTGTCACCGGAGCCTTCCTAATCGCTATCGGGCTCGTGAATTCGCATTCCCACTCGACCATGTTCGGACTCGTCGCTGGCATGGCATTCTTCCTCGAGGCTGGAAACGGAGCAAACTTCTCCCTCGTGCCGCATGTCCACCCTTTCGCCAACGGCATCATTTCCGGAGTCACGGGCGCGATGGGGAATTTCGGTGGCATCATCTTTGCTATCATCTTTAGATATCTTGGCAAGGATTACGGTAAGGCTTTCTGGATCATTGGTGTCGTGACCATTGGTGTTAATCTCGCTATTTGCTGGATCAAACCGATTCCCAAGGGCCAGGTTGGTGGTCGTTGAGAGGTGGTAATGTTTTGTTTTACTTTGCTGCTGCTATGTTTATACGGGGGTGGGTGTATTTGGAAGAGGCCTGTAATGCGTGCTCCAGGGAATAGTGCGCCTCGGTCCGGGGCTGTAAATAGCACATTTTGTCCATGCAGAGATAGCAGGGTCAAATTGGTTTTAGTTCCAAGATTTCTTTCCTCCCTTAGCTTGTGCCTGTCTGATATCCTAGAAAGGGACTAGGTACCTTGACTGAAAGATTGCGCTATGTTCTTTGAATATTCATCATCCTCAAGCTTAGAAGAGGGCCATACAATTTCCAGGCATGGCAGCTTCCCCTCACCTAGAATTCCTCAAAACTTGAACTTGATACGGTATCAAAGAGAACATGCCAGATAGGAACCCCAGAGGCACAGCCTGCATGATCCCATACCTCAGCTTGAGGAATAGAACCCAAGGCCCGAGAAATACAGACCGAATAGCTGCACGACAAGCCAGCTTTGCGATTTCGCATTCTATCAGTCCTGCGACCTTCGGAAACTACCTAGAAGCTGTAGCTATAGGTGGAGCAGAAACGAACGCCTAGAAACGTGTCTACATGCATACACAATACCTTACATTGTGCATCCTCAGCACACACAAAAAAGTCCCACCTCGAGGCTCCTGACAGACAGACAGACAGACGCTCGGAGACTGCAACCGATGGATGGAAAAGAGAAGGAAATAAAGAGTTTAGTTAGGGTTTCTGTCCATCCTAAATGCAGCCACCGCTAAAGCCAAGGGCCTTCATATCATTACGACCAATTAGATATCTAGAATGTAGCGAACGAATTCTTGTCAAAGGAGACTAGATTCGGGACCTGCTGTGTTTGGTACTGTAGGAGCCCGAGCCCTATACTCGGTATCTCGCGACTTTGATATCCCGACATAGATTGAATGCTTACTGTACTGGTACTCCCTACTGTACGTAGGTATCTTCCTTCTTCAGTCTTTGGTAGATAGACTACTGTGACAATACGGCGTACTCGCTCGTTATCTCGTAAATGTTCCCCTCGCAAACGTTCCCCTCATACTGAAGGTGGTGGCACAGTTCGAAATGCGACTGCCACTGCGACTGCGAATGACTGCGATGGAAAGGCGCAGACGGAGGAGGAGCCTTGCCAAGACTTTCAAGGGGCACTGCATTGTACCTGACTAGCCTAAACGGGCAGGAGTGGGCCTGGGCCTGGGACTAGGTGAATGAACCTTATATTTAGCGCCTTGGCTGCTGATTCTGGGATCACCACTCCACTTCTGCGAAAAGGAGCCTGGAGAGGAGAGGAGAGGAGAGGAAAAGGGAAATAACGTAATGACTGCGTATAGCCTCACTTCAAGGCTGCATCTCTTCTGTATTGTATGTACTGTATACCTTATGCGAATGATACAGTAATGTTTGCGCGAGGCAGCGATGGAGATGACCATGCCATGGCGCAAAGAGGAGGTTTAGAAGTTTCATTGCCATGTGGCGTCTTTATTTTTGTTGACCCTGGGCCCTGGGGAAATTGGAGCAGACTATACGTACGTACTATGACGCTGGCCGGTCGGCTAGGTACCGATATGCTGTGCGGAGTAACGGTATGATACTTTCTACAAAAGCCATACGAGGAGTCGGAAGGGATGGAAAGTTAATATTGGCAGAGGTGGAATTAGAGTCAAAGTTCCCAATTACTTTGACTTTACGCCTTGCCGCTGCTGATGCTGTTCTACGGAATATTGACATCTCAAAAGACTGCATCTAGCAATATTGAGGCTTGAAATCACCGCCCCAGGCAGAATCGGACGAATGATGTCCTTTTCTTACATACCTACCTACAGTACTTTGTACCTTCGTACCTTCGTACCGTTTGTCAAAGGGGCTGTGCGAGCCGATCCTGGCTAGTCTCGCTTACCGTAGTAGCGTAGCTTGGCTTGGTGAGATGCGATGCGATGCGGTGCGGCCTCGCGGTGTGGATGTGCTCATTTCCCCCTTGACACCAAACGACATTTGCGAGCAATTTTCACACCCACCCGTGCCACCACCATCCTTCAATCGGCTTACTGCCCCTCATTGTGCCTTCAATCCAAAGCTAAATTACGGCACAAGGCTTAAAATATCCTTGTGCGTGGTTGAGGCGTTCGAAATGAGTCGGTTTAAATATCCCCAGATGCCCATTCCTTCATCCTCCCCTCATCCGTCCCTCACTGCCCTTTTACCTTTCTTCTAGTATTTCCTCACTGTTTGTATCTTAGATACTGTCCATTCATTGAAATCTTTCTACTTCTCCCAATCATCCATCATCATGCGTTTCACCCAGACTATTTTCGCGCTTGCCGCCTTCACGTCCTCTGTTCTCGCGACCGACCCTACTCCCGGCTTCGATGCCATTAGTTCGCCGAGTACAAAAGATCAAAACCTAGTTTCTGGGTCCGACTTCACCATTACCTGGGCCGCATCTAGCTATACCTCCGACAGCGATACTGTATCAATCGTTATCTTGGCTGGCAATGACCCCGCGACCCTCCAACCAGGAGAAACCATCACTTCCATCAAGAACAGCGTTGGCAGCTACACCTGGAAGGTTCCTTCTTCTACCGCTGTGACATACGGCTTCAAGATCCAGTTGAACTCGGACCCAACTATCTTCCAATACTCTCAACCATTCCACATCACTGGAGGCTCTGCGTCTTCCTCTTCCTCGTCTTCTGTATCCTCATCTGCGAGCGCCGTTTCCAGTGCCATTGCCATTTCCAGTGCCATTGCCAGCACCATTTCCAGCCCCAGCCCCTGCTCTAGCACAATAATTTCTATCGTCACCGTCACAGCATCTTCCGGCCTCACAACCCCCATCATCAAGCTCGCATCCGCGACAATCTCCAACTCCAGCGCAACCGCCGCATCCAACACAACCCTCGTAGCCCCAACTACGTCCGCTATCGCTAATGCCAGCACCACGCTGCTCAAGTCGACTATCGGCGCGACCAAGACCGGTGGATCGTCTTCGACTCCCGCCAGCTCCAGCTCCTCGGCCACCTCGCCTATCGTGGTCGCCAACGCGGCTGCGAGCAACTTGGCCCAGGGTGGTATTGCGTTGGTTGGAGGACTCGTGCTTGCCTTCGCATTGTAGATAGATACTTGCCCTGCATTGCTAGGAGATAAGATGAGATGGGGTGGTTAATGTTCTGGTTAATGTTCTCGCATGTAGTCATGTGGATATAGCATGCGGTTTTGGCGTTTGCATTCGCGGTTGCGTTTGCGACCTATGGCATAGTCTTGCATTGCATTGCATTCAGCTGAATAGAATACCTAAACGGGAGATGAGAATATTGTGTATTGGGATGATGGCGTTGAATATAAGGCAATGTCATAAATATATAAACACTTATTCTGCGCCTGTTCTCCATTTCTCGGGCAGTCGCATATCGAGTACTGTATCATCATATCACAAGCCAACTTAATAACCATCTCTTCCCTCGCTCTCGTACCCTAACATTTCTTTTATATGACCTAGGTACCTTACATACACCATCATCTTCTGCCAAGTCATAAAATCGAAAAGACTCGTATCAACGATTTGGATTCGGCTTGTTTGCTATGAAGGCGCTTTATTAACATTTCTTCTTCTTCTTCCTCTTCTTATATCATTATAATGCATCCCACATCTTAGAACCCTCACCATTCACCATTTTAGTGCCGACCTTTACAAGTAGGGCTTTCTTTATACTTGTCAGTTTACGAAGTTCTTTTCTATAAATCACATACCAGTAAAGGATATAAAGAAGAGTTGGGCTTTTATTCACACGTAGAATTTATATATAACCTCCTTGGTTATATTGCTAGTCCTTACTGCCCGTCTTCTTTTAAGGACTAAATTCTAAGATAGTAAGATTAGAGTTCTACTTCACGTGACATCATCGCATGCTGATAGAAAGGGGCTTTGCTTAAGGTGTCTTGTTTCGCATGGATAATGTAAAGTTTTAATTAGAATCATAAAGTCCCCGTAACGTCATACAAGGTCACGTCTATGCCTGCTTTTCAGGCGAACGTTCATATATACAAAGTACATATACATATTTTCCACCTCAGCACCTAAGCATAAACCCACTGCCCATTAAGCGAAAACGCCGTATTCAGACAATTCGATATATCTTCATTGTTGCTCCCCTTGACAATCCCCCCACTAGCAGTGAACTGACCACAGACTGATGTAGCACCCGATCCCGAAGGATCCAGCGCACTTTGACAGATGGCAGGCAGGTTGGCGTTGACGCCACAGCCTGAAATCTTCTGAGAGCACGAGTCCTGCGTGTCTGCTGACCAGCCGCAGCAGATGATCTCAGACGCAGTAACGGCCGTGGCGCAATTTGTCACTTTGGGCACAGGGGGCTGTGTTGCTGTAACGGCGGCGCAAGCACAGCCGTTGTTGTCACCTTGGGTGCAAATGTTGTTGTTGCCACCGCCCTGGCAAGTATCACAGCTTGGCTTTGGGAAGGCGGGGCAATAGTGAGAAAGGGCGCTTCCGTCAGGGAAGTCCTTGTGTTTCTTACCATTAGCGTTCGTGGGTCGATATCCGATCTGGAAGAACTCGTTCTCATCTGGGCCATTCACTGAGGGTCTCAAGTCAGCATTTTCCATTTCTGTTTCAGGAGTTGTTTGAAGAGAAAATCTTACCCCAGCCAGTTTGGTTTGGGTCGGAATTTGTGCAGTTTTCAATTCCAGACGCAAATGAATCATAACAGTCTTGCCATTCAGTTCCCGTTGATTGGGTTCCTCTGTAGGCCCATCCTTCGACGCCGTTGGGTAGTGAAATTGCAATTTCACAGCCGTTACCATCCGGCGTAGCAATCACGCTTCCAGATGGAATATCAGTCGGATTTTGGCATTGGTTACTGCATAGAGCTGGGAGAGTCAGTTGGATTATATCAATGGGCTCGTTTGACTTACTTCCTCGCATGATGTACAGGAGATCTTTTGGACTTCGAATATTTGATGTAGTGTTGACGAGGTTTGCTAGAGCATTGGCACCGGTTGTTCCGCATGTTGGATTATCAGCAGGGTGTGCACCACTTCCCCCAGAGATGGCGGCATCCAATACTTGTTGCTGCGTTGTGAGCCACTGTACATTGGGGAAAGCTGGATTTGGATCAAAGTCATAAAGCGTCTCGCACTGGCAATCTTTGTGAGATCCCTTGGAAAGGAAATGTTAGCGGGTTTGAAGCTCTTTTTGGGGGGTGTACCTACTGCTGTGCAAATATTGTCCGAAGTGCCCTGACAGTCACCATCGCAGTCCGGAAGATCTTCACCAGAGGTCTCACATTGCGATTCAGGATTGCAGGGACATTTTGCATTTGCTCCAGCTGTGCAGATCCGGTCAACTCCAGAACATGAGGAACATTGGCTGTTGGTGCTTGGACAAGTCTTTTGGTCTCGGAAAGCACTCAGAGGTACCTTGACTGCTGTAGGAAATCCACCATTCGCATGGAGAGACGCGATGAGCTTAAACTGATTGACTACTGCACCGAGGAATGCTGCTCCTGCGACAGCTATGGGTCCCATCGAAATAGCTGAGCCAGATACGACGGTTAGACCTCCAGCTGCCGATTGAATAAGTCCGAGTGGGACAATGTCAGCAATCGAGAATGCAATCTCTGGACCAAGAAGATTAGAGAGGGCTCCAAATAGGGTCAATCCAGCTACTCCTCGTTTGTCTAGGCCACGCTTCGTTGAGGTCTGAGCCATGACCTCCTTGATCTGTTCAATCAATTCAGGAGCAATCACAAGACTGTACTCCACATCCGTGCTCCCTTGTGGAGTTCCAGTGAACAATCCGACCTTTGCGGTTCCAGTCGTGGTTATAGTTTGAGAACCAGAGGTTCCAGTAATTGTTGGCATGGAAAGATAAGCCGAGGTCTACTTTTGGTTAATTTTTGGGTCACAATATTTGCGTTCGGGGCTTACGCTTCCGATGAACTTTGTCGTTGACCCATCTAAGCTATAAAACTTTGTGTCTTGCACCATAGGAACGACATTTGGAACCTTGATAGTTAATTTAGCAAGATACGGCATTTGGTAAATGGATGGAGGTCTTACTGAGAAGGGACTTTGTTGGCGCTTTTCAATTTGTACTGCTTGCTCGAGTACTGGGCCAGAAGTTGGTTGTGGTTGACTTGCAGGAGAAGCAGATACCAACAAGGCTGAAAAGAGCGTCGTCGCTGCATAAAAGACTGCGTGGCACTTCATGTCGAAGGGAAGGAAGGTGTCTTGAGGGATATTTGCACGGCGCGAGGGAATAATAATGGGGTGTGATGAATCGACCCGGGCGACAAGAGAAGATATATAGATTAATACATTTCGAAACTAGTACTGAGCCCCAATGAAGGTAAGCAGAAGAGACTGAAAGCAGACATCTGCTCGAGTATCTGCAGGAAGCCTGATGAATAAGAATAAGCGTTGCTATAATTATAATTTTAACCCTACTGAGACCTGCGGCCTTGGCCGAGTTCTCTAACCTTTCCTCTAGTGGAGTAGAGGCTGTGGGAGGCTGACCGGGAGGTCTAAGTCAGGGACTGAAAATAAGCATAATATTGGGGGCGGGACAACTCTACAAATATAAATCTCACCAACGTTTGGCTCCTGCCGCTGACACGAGGAAGCTAAGGCAGGGGTTATAGTAGTGTACCTAGATTGGAGGGTGATGGCGCTCGGACTCTGTTCAGCAAAGTTGATTGATTTACCAGACTATACTGTTTGGTGAACGGCGTTGCAAGGGACAAAATATCTTCACGTAAACGCCCTTTGTAACCTCTCTACTATAGTCAACACGAACTAATGTGGGTATTTTAATTTCGGTGATGGGAATGTGTGCATTCAGCTCACATAATATGCAGACATTGAATAAGCTTAATGAGTTCACTGCATGTGCTTTTACGGTAGTACAATCGAGCAAAAGGAATTCTATTGGCTAGATATGTGGAGTCCATCGTAACAGTAGCTCAATTCGAACTTCAAGCTGACTTTTACATGCACGTATGGATCACGATCCTAAAGACGCTTCTTTAATTAGAACATCCACTGCCGTAAGCTAAGATATAGGAACAAAACTACAAGTCTGACAGCGGTACAGTTGTTTTGGGAAAGAAGATCGATGTAAAGTACAGTATATATCTTCTAGCATTTCGGATATTTTGTTTTAATTTTGTCACCTCATCCATTCACTCACAACTCGTCACTCGTTCGATTTCCTTAGCAATCATGATTACATTTTGCAACATCTCGTTATGGATCGTTTGCAGTCTACTTACTACTTCCTCTGCCTACTGGATTGATCCCGTATCATGCTCAAGCCCTACAATTGACGTGCCCGTAGTGCAAGCAGCCATAGACGAGGCATTTTCTATGGCGGGAGTAGGCTGGCTTGGTATGGACGACGTGCTGGGAAATTCAGCAGACAAGAAAGCCAACATTGAGGACTTGGCTGGCTGGGTCTTTGGTCCGAATACCAACGGCAACTGGGCCAAGGCACAGGGTCAGAGACTCTTGCATTACTTACGAGATATTTTACTGATTCTATTTACAGCTCACTTAGAACCTGGTATCTCGGGCGATATTTTCAAGACGAATACTGTCAAAGATCAAATACGCTTTTATTGCGATCTGAAACGACTCACTTTGAAGACAGTCGAAGGCAATGTGCGAACAGAAGACGCTGATAACGTTTTTTCAATGCGTGGCGACAGTATAGCAGCGTGTAGCCAAAGCGCAGGCATGAAAGCTTGGACACTCGCTCTGGGCCCTGAATTTTCCACGATTCAACTCTGCCCTTGGTATCTGCAATTTAATGGAGCCGCAAAATACACTGGCTGGAAGGGGCTCAAGATAAAGGCTGGCAATGCATTCGACAAAGGCACGAACTTTATGGAGGGGTATGCTCAGATTGATGCGCTGGCATTGCTTGCCCAGACAGTGCTCCACGAGGTATGGAACTTCCTACCGTTTTAGTGGATGACCAGAAATACTAATATATGGCTTCAAACTAGATTACTCATACTTTTATAGCTGGAAGCACAGAAGATATTGCTCAGGGTAATAGCTATCAATGGAAGAACGTGCGAAGATTGAGCACGCAGGACAATTCGATGGACAATGCTGGTATATGACATTCCTAGCCAAAAACGAGCAGAAAGCTAACATAAAAACTTCAGAATCGGTAGCTTACTTTGGTCTTGGGGTGCAAATGATCAATGATGGCTTCACAATTACCCAGGACGGAAAGTTTTCTAAGGCTGGAGGATCTAAAAGATCGATTGATGAACTGTGGCCTCGGACTTGGGTCGCTTGATGTAATATATATATATAGTACATGGAGGTGGACAAAACAGTTGGATTATTGCGAGATATTTATTCTGATATCGCCCACTCGCATCCCCGACGACACTTCGCAGGACATCGGGACTGATCACAAGCATGAAAATTTCGCGTATAGTGCTATTAGGACATTAATTAACGAATGGGCTTCAGAGAATTTTCGGTCCCAGATAATGCGCAAAAGTCGAAGTGACTCAACAGGGAAGGAGCGCTTGGTCTTGTGAAACAGGACCTCATTATTTGGGTGGCCATGATATCGTACGCGCAAAGCCTCTCTTTACTTAAAGAGCTCAATCCCAGACAATATCCACCCACTCCTTCCCAGCCTTGAAAAGAGCATGCACTTGGAAAAGGCCACCCCCCGACCAAGGCTGGTTCCTTTTCCAGGAAATATACCATCAGAAATCCAACATCTTTCCACCAACACACTGTACGGTAAACACTTGATTAAGAGCATGAAAAACACGCAACAAGGAAACGCAAGTTTTTAAAGCTTTATCCTTGCGGGTGTCACAGAAAAGGACTCATATATAGTAAGACTGCAAAGGTCTTTTGGTAGTTCAAGATCAATGCAGTTAAAGATGAGGTTAGGAAATGATAAGCTAATCGGCTAATACTCATATATACGCCTAAGTTACGTTGAAACGAGAACTAAGCAACGCGATAAGATACTGTACAGTGTACCGTACTGTACCTTAGCTTGCACATGTGCCAGTAACATTATTTAATTGGCCAATGGAGAAGCTTCACTTCCCCTCCAAAAACCCAATCTTCTTCTTTCTGGATAATATTGGTAAAACTGAGAACTTGTTTGCTGTCACTACCTTTCTGGCAGAAATTCATAGTTTTATCGCAGTCCTTGGCATTTTCAAATCTGCGGAGCTCGAGGGCAATACAATATTCTACCTGGCTTTATCGTCATGAAGTTCGGCGAGCAGCTCCGCTCGAGTATAATTGACGAGTACGAATGGTACTACATCGCCTACGATGAGCTGAAGGAGACACTGAAGAAGGACTATGTGTCGCCTCCCACCAAGAAGAACCCCAAACCGAAGAGGCAGGAGTGGACCGAGGAGGACGAGGGCAAGTTCATCTCGCGCATCGAGCAGGAACTAGATAAAGTATATACGAAGCAGAAGCTCAAGATCATTGAGATATCCCGACGGATCGGGAGTACCGAGAAGGAAGTCAAAGATGTTGTGCAGAGATTGGAAAGTAGGAGGCCTAGGGCCAGAGATGGTAGTGGTGTCCAGGATGATGATGAGCCGGATAGCGAGGACTTCATGCTGCTGGAGGAGGATCTGAACGAGATCACTGCAGAGGTCAATGATCTCGCCAAATTCGTCCAGCTGAACTACACGGGCTTCCAGAAGATTATCAAGAAGCACGACGTAAGTTTGAATCTTTGCTCTGTAGGCAAGGCTGACAATAGCAGAAACAAACGAAATGGATCCTCAAACCTGTTTTCGCGACGCGACTAAAGGCCAAGCCCTTTTTCAAGGATAATTACGATTCGGACATCATCAAGCTTTCAAAATTGTGGGATACTGTCAAGTCGAAGGGAAAGCCTGTGACGGGTGATAGCGCCGCAGGTGGTAGCCAGGGCAGCTTCATTCGACAAACAACCAAATACTGGGTGCACAAGGACAATATCACCGAGGTGAAGCTTATCATAATGAAGGTGTGTATATTTCAGTTTTGGGGTGGTCATTTTTTCTAATAATAAATAGCACCTCCCTGTTCTCGTGTTCAACTCAAATAAAGAGTTTGATGAGAAAGACACGGCCATTACATCCATCTACTACGATAACCCCGAAGTGTGGGATCTCTACGAAGGTCGCCTGAAAAAGACAGAAGGCGCGGAAGCGATACGTCTGCGATGGTATGGTGGAATGGATACAGAAACCATTTTCGTGGAGAGGAAGACACATCGTGAAGACTGGACTGGCGAGAAGTCAGTAAAGGCTAGATTTGCTATGAAGGAGAAGAATGTCAATGCATACCTAAAAGGAGACGTGCTTCCGGAAGCCATTTTCGAAAAGGCACGGAAAGATGGGAAGAAACCTGCTGCGGTTATAAACGAGGATGAACGACTTGCAAAGGAAATCCAGTATTCGATATTGAAAAAAGGGTATAAGCCAGTCTGCCGGTCGTTTTACCACCGTACCGCCTTTCAACTACCTGCTGATGCTCGAGTTCGAATTTCTCTCGATACGGAACTTACAATGGTTCGCGAGGATAACCTCGACGGGCGTGCCAGAGCGGGTGACAACTGGAGACGAATGGACATTGGAATCGACTTTCCGTTCTCGCAATTGCCACCTGAAGATATCGAAATATTTCCATACGCAGTTCTTGAGGTGAAGCTTCAGACGCAAACTGGCCAAGAACCACCTGATTGGGTTCGACAGCTGATTTCCAGCCATCTGGTTGAAGCTGTACCAAAATTCTCTAAATTTATCCACGGGACAGCAACACTCTTCCCTACTCGTATCAATTTGATCCCTTTCTGGTTTCCACAGATGGATATCGATATTCGTAAACCCGCCACACATAACTTTGGCATCCACCATGCTCCTCGGACGAATACAACTAGCACTAGCGACGATGAGGATGACGATTCCGACGATGATTACGATATCTCACAGGAGTCATTAAACACTGCTGTTGCAAATAGCTCGGACGAGAATATCAATCAGTTACGCAAGACCCGCGATGAACTGGGCGATCGAGACTTACAGAACCGTGCTACCGGAAATTCTCTAGACATTGAAGAGCAATTAGCTGCGCTTCCTCTTAATGAGGATTACCCTCTATATGACTCCGATGAGGAAGATGACGAGGTAGAAGCCATCGAAGAAGCGCGTCGAATTGGAGGTTGGCCATATTACTCGAAGGTTATGAAGAAGCACGCAAGATTGGCTGGCCAGTCCGTGCTTAACACTCTGCGTATAGTCAAGCCAATAGCAAAGCCATCAGAGGTCCCTAGAAGTGGAATGCAAGCTCAACTTGGAGAGGGTAGGATTATCAGCAGGAGATTCAAAGCACCAAAGGGCAAGAAGATTCATGTGCCGGTGAGAGTAGAGCCAAAGGTCTTCTTTGCTGCCGAGAGGACCTTCTTGTCTTGGGTATGTATCCCATTCGCATGTTGGTGACAATACTGACATCTATGCAGCTTGAGATTTCCATCTGGCTCGCTTTAGCAGCCACGACACTACTGAATTTCGGCGACAAGCCATCACGCATGTCCTTCTTTGCCTCTGGAAGCTTGACTGCCATTGCCGCTTTTTTCCTCCTTTACTCCGTCGGTATCTACATGTGGAGAAGTTATGCAATCCGGACGCGGAAGGCTATCAAATACCACGATAAATTTGGACCAACCATGTTATGTGTGATGTTGGTCCTCACTCTGGTACTGAATGCTGTGTTTGAGTTGAAGGAAAGAGAGTTTATTTAATGTGCTGGGAGAATAGTGTAGCGTAAGGTGTATGGGTGCTGAAGATCGTGTAGCGGCCCACATTGTACATTACAAGAGGGATGTCATTTTCTGTTGCTGAAATCCGGCTGATACTTATCCATGTAATGGGATAAATAGCGTCGCATTTAATACAATCTATGCTTCATGTGCTCCTAGAGACAGAATTGTTAAGATAACCACTAAGTTTTACCAAATGGTTTAGGTAGGTATCCCAAGAGCATACTTTGCTTCTCTAGTGTGTGTAGTAGATGAGCGTAGAATAGTAAGTGCTTATCTCGGGGGGAAGCACTCGAGAAGTACTCTCAGCACAACTAAGTCTTTCCGCACCATCCGTATAACAGCCTAGTAGATATGATAGATTTCTCCTTATTTTTTTCAACGACTTCCGATTCCATACCTACAAAGTGTAAAGAACCGGAACAGAAAAGAAGTCAAATCACGTGAAACCTGCTGCCTACCTACCCCTACCTACCCAGGACCCTCAACTCAGCCTCGTCTATAGCACTTCTCAGCAACTTCTCTCTCTCTGTCTCTCTCTCTCTTCCAACCACATTGCTTATTAAGTTCCGAGTATCTAAATAAACATGGGGCCCAAGCCCCTCAGAATCCTCTGCTTCGGCGACTCCCTCACAGAAGGCTACACGCACCACGGCCTCAGCTACGCACCCTACTGCACGACCATGGAAAAAGTCCTCACAGCAGCCTTGCCGGAAGAAGAGTGGGACATCAGTGTTGATGAGCAGGGGGTTAGTGGAGAGCTGGTGCTGTATATGGGGGGACGGATGGATGAGATTTGTATGTTTTGTCCTGTCCTCTTGTATTCTTTTCTTTTCCTTACCCCCTCCCTTTCCTTCCCCTCATATCTCTTCTCTTCTGCTCCATAAAGATTCCATAGGGTTAGCTTGGGAGGAATCGAAACTAGATTTGATTTGATGTTATGTTTAGTTAATTAAGTAAACGGATTAATAGATGCGTCAGATCGAACGTCTAAAGAACCATACGACCTCGTGATTTTCCTAGGCGGGACGAACGATCTCGGCTATGGACGACCTGCGAATGATATATTTACGGACATCAAGAACGTGCTGCAGATGCCACTGGATCATGGGGCGCGGGTGGTAGTTATGACGGTGCCTGAGTGTGGCGTTAAGAGCGAGAAGTTGGATGCGAAGAGGGATGAGTTGAATGGGTTTATTTGGCGGTTTGTGGAGGAGAAGGAAAGCTTGTAAGGGAAGCTGTTCTTTGGAATCAATCGAATAATGAAGGGATGTTTTGACTAACGAGCTGGCTGTGGATTTCTAGGTTTCTGTTTGATTTGAAGGAAAAGATTCCGTATCATAGTATGAGTGAGGAAGAGAGAAAGGAGATTTGGGATGATGGATTGCATTTTACCGCTAAGGGGTATGCGAGGTTGGGGAGAGGGGTTGGGGAGAGGGTGGTGGAGATTATGAGTGAGGGGGGGAAATGATTCATGGGGTATCATTTCCGGGATTTCTTAGAGCTCAATGGAGGGACTCTAGGTATTAGATAGTGAGATGGATGAAGGCTTCATAAACACTGGCGTTCAAATGCAAGCTTTGGAGACTTTACATTATTAAGACTAGACCTATGTACACCCACTCAATATTTACAAACTTATTTACAAATGTTGACTCTAAATGTTTAATAGATTCTTCAAGCTAGTTCATGCCTCGGAGCATCGTTTCCACGCAATTCCTGTCTCCCAAGAATAGTTTCTGCGCCGTAGGACTCTTTCTCAGGAGGATATTCTCTACTCCCATAGCCACTACGAGAATCCTCCGATATTGGCACTACCGGAAGATCCCCCATTCCACTGCTGATATCACTATATGCTGTCGAGTTTTGAGACATGGGACTTCGCACAATATGCTCCATGTTCACTTGCATATTCCCAAGTTCTGGGCGGTGTCCTACCACTGGGTGACGTTCTACCAGCGCTCCCCTATCTGTGACTGGCGACGGTCCCACTTCCGCACCGCTGTAGCTCCCCTGCTTATTCCGTCGATGGCGCATTGCAAAGAATATCATGAGTCCGATTATGACGAGACCACCGATTGCGGATCCTATACCGATTCCGGCCTTTGCTCCTGTGCTCAAGGTCCCTGCGCTGGACGTACTCTTGCTGACAGAAATGGCCGAGGCCGAGGCTGAGGCAGATACACCAACAGGGGCAGAAGGATCTGAGGTAGAGCTTGTATGTGTATGCGTACTTATGGAAGCAGCAGTCGTACTCACAACACTCGGCACGGTATAGTATCCATGTCCCAAATGTACAGGGCCCGGCGCATCAAATTCCTCGGGCTCCGGATCATCGCAGTGTATAATGCCATCTGTACTGCCACAGCAATGCCACCTGTCTGTTGTTTTGTTGTAGACAATATCTGTGAAGTTGAAGGAGGAACAGTGGGTGTTGCAGTTTGGGGAATTTAGGCTGGGATCTGTGCAACCGCCGACGTAGTAGCCGGTTGTTTGGCCTTGAGTAGGGCCTGCGTGTGTATATTGGCATATGCCGTCGGCGAGACAGGTGTCATTAACTGCGCAGCAGGTTTTGTAGCCCTGCGTCTATTAGAAAGGAAGTAACAACGGGAGGGGAAGACGCACGGTACCGGGTGATATAACACCACATGGTCCGCCTTGGGAGGACTGTATTTGATTGTTCGTCTCATACCAGCAGGATGTGTCGAGGCTGTTTGCTTTTACATTTGGGATACTGAGGAAGAGGGCAATTGCAAAGAGGGGTGTTGACGAGCGCATCTTGTGCTCCTACTACCTCCACGAGGTATCTGTCTCTGATGCCTAAAAGTATCGACCAAATGGAGCGTCCGTACACCAATGCTTCAATTGCTTGTAGGCGAAACACATATATCGAGTATGCAAGCAACAGTAGACACTGAAGCTGAGTAGAAACTTAGATGGTAGAGTGAAAAGGAAAAGACCCGGAACACAGGAACAGGCACAGGGATTGGCTACCCACGGGTTTATACAGTACAGCACAGGTCAAGAAAGAGCACCTCATTAAGGCACAGTTCCTCCGAGACTGTGGAGTACCTCTGCACAAGCACAGCTCCGTATTGTTATCAAGTCACTTCCAGTTGCCGACTATGAGTGGCTTCGTCGGAGGGATCCCCAATCATATTTCACGGAACAAGGAACCCCTCCAGAGAAAGTGGGCAAGCTGTGGGCACCTGTCGGCTGAGGGGCCACATGGAGGATGTAATCTTAGCTTTGATCCTAGATCAAGCTTAACTTCTCGTCCCGCTTAAAATTTAAATATAGAACGATTTAAGGACGTTTCAGATAACAATCACCTCATTGCTTTCAAGTTCTAGACTTCAACATACTTCAACTTGCGGGTACAAATAGAACTGTCTAGTCTGCGGTGCCTACAGCTTAGCGTGGCGCATTCTGATGTGCTTTGAATCCCTTAAAGACGGCGTTTTTTATATGTGCAGGCATATCTCGAGATCGCGCTTCGCATTGACGCGCCAAATTAGGCAACATGTGCGGGTCAGCTGATACTATTTGTAATTACAATGAGCCATCTTTTGACAGTCGATACTCGAACCAGGTTGTCCCCATTCTTACAGCCCACAAGCAAGGCACGGGGATTATTAAAGAACCCGACCATACTTGTGATTACTCCGTAAGTCTCAAGAAGAAACCTCCCACTGTCGCAAATGCTAGGCAGGCACTTGCCATGACGAAAGCCGAGAGAAAATGGATAAGGAAACGACTTTTTTTTCTACATCGCATCGCTATAACTGTACATATACGCCTCCCAGAACTCCTCTAAGATCGCTTGCTCTTTATTGTGACATCCAGACTGCCAATTCCCCACGCCGCAGCGAACAAGCTCAAAAATGTCACAAACATCACCAATGGTTTCCGGAAACAGCTAGGAGTGGGTAGTCATAGGTCACTATCAGCTCACGGTCTCGGAGATCATCGACAATATTGATTGCAGTCAGAGTGAGTGCTGTGCGGCCGGTAGTGTCCATGAACGTTCGGTGGAGGGAGGTGCTAGCGCTAATCAGAGGGACGGTGGTGCTGTATTGAACGTTCCTGCGACTTGTTAGCAGATGCAGTGTTGAGTAGAAGTGGATAACATACTCAGCGCCCTCTGGGAGGATCACACGAAGCTCGATATGTTCGTACTCGATTCCTTCAGGCTGTTTTGGCCCCTCCAGGAAAGGTACATTCAGAATATAGCCTTCTCCACCACTTAGTTTACGCAGGTACTTTTTGAGATCCGCGTTCCATCCGACACGGAATGGATAATTCCAGCCTCCGAATACTGGATATCTGGGCTTGATCTCCAGGTTGGCCTCGCGTCTGTTACTCCTGAATCTGGATGTAGAGACGTTACCAATAACATCCGTGAAGTATGGCTCCAAGCTTCCAACTCTCAAAGGAAACCTGAGTTCCTTCACTGCTGTGGATGGAGGATTGTAGTATGTCTGAGAAGCCCACTCGACTCGGGAGAACTGCTTGCTGAGGTTGGCAGCCCGGTTTGTCATGATATATCGCTCCTCGAATGCAATATTTCCACCCCAATGGCTAACTTCAATATCCCTCTCCAACTCTGATACGTGGATCAATGGCTTCGTGAATTCGTATCGGACCTTGACTGGCTCCACGGCACCAGCTGGTACCTCTCCATATGATCCATATGTGAACTTGGAGCCCTGCTTCTGGGGCGATTCCGGTGAACCCTTTGTTCCTGGAACAATCGTGTATTCAGGAACCGTAGTCGAGGGAAACTTGACCTCCGTCTTCTGCTTCAATGTATCATATGCTGACTGGCAATACGCGGAGAAAGTGTAAACGAGGTATTGCTTGTCTGCTTGGGCAATGGTCGCTGGTAGAGGGTTCAATGCCGAGAGGTAGTAGAAAGAAATGCCTAATGTTTGCTGTGCCTTGGGTGCAAGGGGTGCTGGAAGATGTATGCGATAGAATTGCGTGTCACTATAGCATCATGTTAGTGCCTGTCAATGGTAGGTAGATAATGAACTTGCCTTGTAGTGTCAAATTCAACAGCCTCCACTTCGAACAAAGGACTTTCTGGATTCTTCCTGTCCTTCACCTCTAGTCCTCCAATCGTCGCCATCTGCTGGGACGTGAATGGTATGAAATACTCATCTTGGGGCGTACTGGCGACGTTCTCAATCACCACATTGATGGATTCTTTTGGATAGCTCTTCTCTAGATTGATAATATGTACCAAGTTGGCATTTTTGAAATTCTGCGCGGGTCTGAAGGTTGAGGGTAAAATAAGTTTGGAGGTAAGTGGTTTCGTCAAGTTTCCCTTCTCTACGCAAACAGCAGCGGATGCAAATGAGAGGACGGCGGTTGCGATCGCCAATGGCCTCATCTTGAATCACAGAGGCAGGCCAGCGGGAAAATCAAATGGGCCTCGGAGAAGAAAAGTCCTTGGTTTGGAGTGGTGGTGGTTGTAAGTATACGCGGAGTGATTAAGCTCTTTGTACTGTAGAGCTTACGCAAGGTGTTCTTCTAGAGAAGTGTCAGCCACAGTTGTTTCCTTGTATGGCTGTGGCTAAAATAATTGATGAGTAAGCAATGTTGGTGGGGTCGCGTCGCTCTGACGAAACGGGCCGGGCAGACACATCCCACCAGGTTTTATCACAAGATTCAAAAACTCTCCCCATTTCCCATTGCTTCTTTTCCATCTCTAATCCTCTCTCATCCTCTTCACCTTCAATCTTTGGAGTCCCAAAGGTCCAGATACCGTCCTTCCCTCTTTCATCTCTCGCAATTCCTGTTCAAGATGGTCGGTCTTGGACCCCGCCGTCCGCCATCCCGAAAGGGTCAGTACTCCCCTATTTCCCACGTATTGTTTGTATTCAGATCGAATTCTTGTGAGGGAGGTACTGGGTTATTCAAGGAATATACCCTGGCATTTGGCTGTCCATCATGCCCGCGTGCCCTTGTGGTACAGTGAAGTTTCTCCCCGTTGCGAAGGAGGGGCATTCTTTCAGAGTTCACCAGCCCCGAGTTGCTTGATACTCCTATTCTGGTACTCTCCTGCTCTGGCATTGCTCTTGACAGATCCAGCCGCATTGTTTTCTCCTTACCCAACAACAATATATACACTTATATACGCATACTTATTTCATGAGACTGCTAAAAGCAAGTCAACTCACCGCTATTACGTGCTAGTGGCCGTATGATCTTGGCTCATGGTTGCTTTTGTGCATGCGGACTTATACTGACATACAAATATAGGTTCTATGGCCGATGTGCCAAAGGATCTTCTCCAGCAGATCGAGCGGCTCGAAAAGCTATTCACGGTTGACGCTCCCATGCTGAAGAAGGTCACTGACCATTTCATTACTGAGCTTGATAAGGGCTTGTCAGTCGAGGGAGGTAGCATCGTAAGTCAACATTCCGCGCTCTCTTATGTCACTTGTTGAACCCTCTTAGCCTATGAACCCAACATGGTGCATGGGTTTCCCCACTGGCGATGAGACCGGGACTTTCCTTGCGCTGGATATGGGTGGAACAAACTTGCGAGTTTGTGAGATCATCTTGACCGACCAAAAATCTGAATTCGACATCATTCAATCCAAATACCGCATGCCAGAAGAGCTGAAGACTGGAGAGGCCGATGAACTCTGGGAGTACATCGCGGACTGTCTTCAACAATTCGTCGAAACTCACCATGACGGCAAAAAGCTCGACGAATTGCACTTGGGTTTCACCTTCTCCTTCCCAGCCACGCAAGATTACATAGACCACGGTGTTCTCCAACGATGGACCAAGGGATTTGATATTGCAGGTGTTGAGGGAGAGAACGTGGTTCCTATGTTTGAGGCTGCCATCGCCAAGCGGGTATGTCGTACCTTCTGACTTTAGGATATCACTAACATCGAGAAGGGCGTTCCCATCAAGCTAACTGCTTTGATCAATGATACTACTGGTACCATGATCGCTTCTGCTTATACCGACCCCAAGATGAAAATTGGATGTATTTTTGGTACTGGATGTAACGCAGCTTACATGGAAGATTGTGGATCGATTCCAAAGTTGGCCCACATGAACCTCCCAAAAGATATGCCAATGGCTATCAACTGCGAGTGGGGTGCCTTTGACAACGAGCACAAAGTCTTGCCACGAACTCAATACGACATCATCGTCGATAAAGACTCTCCACGTCCGGGTCAGCAAGCTTTCGAGAAGATGATTGCTGGTCTATACCTTGGTGAAATCTTCCGTCTCGTATTGGTGGACCTTCATGATAACAAGGAGATCCACATCTTTGAGGGCCAGAACATTGACAAGCTCCGAAAGGCATATACCTTGGACTCGTCATTCCTTTCCCTGGTCGAGGAGTAAGTTTCGTGTATTACGATGATTTGCAGAACCTGACACAATACAGGGACCCCTTTGAGAACTTGTCTGAGACGGGCGATCTCTTCAGTAACAAGCTATCTATCACCACAACCCGCCCTGAGCTCGAGCTCATCCGTCGTCTTGCAGAGCTGATCGGAACCCGCGCTGCACGTCTCTCTGCTTGTGGTGTCGCCGCCATTGCAAAGAAGAAGGGTTACAAGACCTGTCACGTTGGCGCCGACGGATCCGTCTTCAACAAGTATCCCCACTTTAAGCAACGTGGTGCTGTGGCACTCCGAGAGATTCTCGACTGGCCAGCTAAAAAGAGCCCCAAGGAGGAAGACCCAATTGAAATCCTTGCTGCTGAGGATGGTTCTGGTGTTGGTGCTGCGCTCATTGCTGCATTGACTCTCAAGCGTGTCAAGGAAGGCAATATGGCTGGTATTTTGCATCCCGAGAACTACAAGTAGACACTGTACCGGACATAAAGAAAGGATGCTTGTATATGCCAGAAATTATGACGAAATGATAAAGGACTTGTGGTTTTACGGGGGTTGTTTACACTAGAAAAGATTGGTCGGATTGGAGGCTAGATCACAATGTGCCTCTCCTACGGAAGCTTGGTCCTTGTCATTATGTCTTCTTTATGTACTGTGAACTATATATGCTGTTTACGAATTTGAAAGAGGAAATATCAGCTAGAATCACAAAGATATACCAACGACAAGAACGGGTGTCTAGATCTAAAAGTCTCATTCCTCCATTTGGGAGTTCTATGCACTTGAAGTACAGTATATGCTTTTAGTCTCATGTGCTACAGCACGGGTATCATTCAGTATATCTATCGCCAGCTTCATCCCTCATGAATCCACCCCTCCCATCTCATCTCAAGCCAAGAAACTGCAAATCGGCAACCTATACGTATCCAATGTCCAGTACCGTCTCCTAACACCCTTCCACTCCCCC
>QGMJ01000473.1:0-25713 GCA_007821545.1 Lachnellula subtilissima
GGGGAGGGAGAGTCCGAGCGTGTCGCCGCATTTTGGTGTTCCTGTGATCATGACCTTGGCTGGCATGGAGAAAGAGAATAGAATTTGATACTTCTTCGTGATGCTAATTGATTAATTAATTAATTGATGAGAGATGGTTATGGGCGGGTAGACGAAATTATAGATGGAAAAGAAAACGAGTGGTGGGGATATTTCTAGCTGTTCTGATATTCTACCTTGCATTACTCGTCGTATGCTGACTTGCTATCAAATTACTTGTAGAAGTATTTCCGTACCCTGAAGCTCTCACGATGCCATGTCATGCCGGTGAAAGACCACCATCACACCGCAGACTCCAATTCCAGCCACATTTCTACCGCGGTCATGGCCCAAATACTCCCAGATACCTCAATACATCGTATAAACGTAAACTCGAGGCGAGCACGGGACGATCAAGCCCCTCCCGGGACCTTTTTTGCGCACTCTTTGCTTGCAGAATCTGAAGCTGAGTTTCAAGAAATATGGATGCTGATCAAACAGGTACCGATCACGTTTTCCGCCGTTTGAGATGCTGCACTACAACGCACCCGAGAGCGGAGGGAAACAAAATAATGTGTCTGTTCATCGTGGTTGCTGACTGAAAGGCATCACGTTCTCCTCTTTGGGAAGGTGAGTCTGAATCTTTGGCCTGCCTAGCCACATCAAACTTTTAGGATTCGTAGATGTGGAGATGTGGATGTGTGTTTGTTTCCTGGGCCGTGGTTCTGTGTTTTGATTCTCGATATACGGTCGGTACCGGTATCTCGTCATGACTTTTTACATGCCGCTGTTCCAGATCTGGTTGATACGGACAAGCTGGAATTGTCAGTCTTTTTGAACAGTAATATCATTATCATATCACAGACTCCCTGCCACAGCTCATGCAGCGTGACGGATAGGGTAGCGCATCCTTCAACGCCGTTGAATGGAGGGATGTTAGCAGAGGCATGACTAGAGTGACTGAGACTTTTGCCTGTGGTGTTGACAAAGAGCAAAGAGCAGAAGCCCCATATTTCGAGATACATATAATCCAATAGCAAGTCATGTAATACAGAAAGAAAGAAATCCGTGATTCCGCCTGAATAGAAGATTGTGATAAACCTGTCTGGACTTCTTTTCAGATGGTTGAAGCCTGAAGGGCTAGCCTGGGCCTGCTCCTGCCCTGGCTTGTGCATATTTGAAGCAAGGCAAGCGACCCTCAGCGACGTTTCAAGTATACATCCATCCCTCCCATCGCCTGGACCTGGACTCGAACGTCGACACTACTGCGCGTATCGCGGACGCCATCTCCTTTTCGGGCAGCTCACTCAGCACTCCGTATCCTATCAGGCTTTTGGTGAGCTCGAGTCCCAGAGAACCGATGGGTTGTAATTCGACAATTTGACAGGCATGCTATATTGTTTGTACATGCAAGCAAGCAGCCTCTACTGCAGAATCCTAAATAATGTAGGGAATTATATGGAGTACATGTGTAGAAGGTCATAGTTAAGCATCCTCGTTCTTAATGATTAGATCGTCCCCGCCATTAGGATTTGAAGCTCGGCTAGGCATTGATCAGTTGATGAGCAGCCAGGAGGGGCCTTGCTTCTTGCGGATCTTATCAAGCCGGCACTATGTATGACAAAGGCATAAAAATTAATGCATGCGTGAACTTTAGACGGCTTTCATAATGTTGCTTCTGTTAGGAAGTATAATTGCACCTCTTATGGTGCTGGCTTGCTCCGACGGGTAAGCCGCCGGGGTCCGTTCTCTTCCCAAAGGGAGGGGCGGTTGAGGGTATCCCACTTTCTGGAGTGACCGAGCACATCTTGAAGCTAGAAGTCATTTGGAAGCAGATGGCGAGTTGTTCGAGTGGTAGTGCAATATAATTAAGTTTTGTGGAAGTTGGTAAGCCACAGGCGAAATTTGATGGGCTGACGGCAGAGACAAAATGTATAAAAAATATCTGCATCAAAATGAGATGTGAGCCACGCCAACGCAGCGCAGCGCAGCGCAGCGACAAAGGACTGCAGAAGGTTGTAACTGCATGTTGCAGTGAAATCGTTCGATTTCTCTAGTCGACGATATGGTGGTATACAGCTGCTAGAAATTGCGAATTCACGCCCCCTCCTAGGCATTGCATTCCCGGGACCAGCCCTCTTCTACCAGATGGTTCTTTTCTTGGTTTCTCCAGTACCTTCACCTGTGATCATGCCTTTCATCCGGATTCACAAGCCCGAATTCAAGCAATCGCAAAAAGCAAAGCTCTGGTCGTTAGGTTAACCTCACGCTCCTTGGCTTGCCTTCGCCTTCCCTTCTTGCCTTGTCGTCGACTTTGGCCTCGATCCTCTTCCGGCCCCTGGCGCCCTTTTACGGGCTGGCTTCGTGTTTGAGATATTTTAAACCGATAATTTTCCACTTGGGCGCGTGTTTCGGCTTTTGCCTGCCTGATGATTCGCTGCTGACGGTCCACACCTTTTTAGCAGGAGACAGGGGAGGGAGGGCCATAGGGTGTAAAAAGGAGGCCCTGCCGGCCAGGAATAATTATTAGATAATTATAGCTAATCATAGATTCATAGTAAAAGTTACCTAGTAAATGATAGGAAAGCAGGTAATCATCATAAACTGCACCCAAATAATCAACGTCTTTGGATTGTTGTCTAGATCGTTGGATATGTCTCGCGTCTACCACTACAGCGCCGCGAATGTCTTACTAGCAGAGCACCCGCTAACCGCCTCTTTTCATCAACACCTGCAATAGTCGGATAGTAGTAACACCAGTACTGTAATAATAAATATTATTATCATTCCACGTCAACACCAAGACATTAATAATTTGCAGAAAGATAGTCCGTCTTGTTATGGGCATGCTTCCGGATATTGGCCCATTCTTCCATTACTCTCGCCTACGGAGTATTCTCTCTCTCCGTGCTTCTTTCTCTCCCTTTTCTCTCTTCTCTTCCTAGCTACGATCATTCATCTCGTCCCATCGCATCCACGTCCACAACCATCCACCAAGGATTCAACGACTGTTGAAGTTCTCTCCCCGGCATTGCCCCTAAAGCGTTTAGTTCTGTCCTCGGACCACGCTGTCCACCATCTTCCCCTGTTCACGCTTAGGGATTACCCCCAGCTCACGAATCTGCAATCCTGGCTGGGTCTGCAGGCTTCCCTTGCTGGCCTCCCTTGCTACCCTTCCATGCTCCTCCCTTGAGTCTTGACCATCCGCGAGTCGGCCATTCTTGAGCGACCTCACCTCCCCTCCCCTACCATACGAAGTACGGAGTACTATAACCACTGGGCAGTGGCAGTGGTGGGTACAGTATCCCGCCCCATTAGAACTTACAAAGTACTCCCTAATCCCTTCTAGGCCAGGCACACACCACCACACACCCACCCCCCCGAGACACCGAGCCCTCACTTCACCACCCTCCCTCCTACCCACCCACCACCTACGGAGTACTACCCACCACACCCATACCCATACATATCCTACCCATACCCATATCACTTCGCCTGCTCTCTCCGTCCTCATAATCTCCCTTGTTCCGCTTTCCAAAACGCTTCTCACACTTCGACCTTTCGACCTTGAACCTTCACGCTCTTTCTTGTCGCAGGCCCGTACCGCGAGAGCTTCATCTTCTCCTCCCCTTCACAACCCTAGAAGCCGTTCCCTCTTCCCGTTTCGCGCCGTGCGTTCACGATCCCGAATTCCCAGAATCAGCCTGCTGTTCTGCCTGCCTGCCTGCCTGCCAATCCGTCGACAATTAACAACGCTTTGCACGGCTTTTCAATCGTTGATCGCCCTTCCCATTCGAATCGTCGCATCGGGTCTTCGTGCTTTCCCTTTTCTCTAATAATTCTACGTTAGAGCCGGTTTTCTCTTTCCGAGTCGAGTTCTTGCTGGCCTCGAAACTCCTCGAACAACAACCGTTCCATCTGCATTTTTGATCGGAGCAGGCTCCATTCCCAAACACAAGAGTCCATTATTGTATCCTTACCATCATCTCGTTGCACCAGCCACCACACTCGCTTCATCTGCCCATTTCATCGACAAGAAGCCACTGCTTCATCGACGTCGCTCCAGAGCCGCTTGACACAGTCTGCCTGGTCTGCCTGTCTGTCCGTTTACCTTTCCAGCCCTACGACGTAGCCGGCGTTTCAATATATCGTGGTCGCGCGCAATATCTGTTCCCATTTCTGGTCCTGTTTCGACTCAATTGAATGGCGCATATGATGTATTCGCAACATCATGCGACGATGGCTCCTCCACAAAAACCAGAGACCTTCATGTTGAGCAATGAAGCTCAGCAAAGCTTACCACAAGATGCGCAAGTAGCATTGCAGCAAGTCGACAATCGTGCGTTGCTCAATACCACTGTCCTTGTTTCGTCTGCTAATCTCCGTGCAGTAAAATACTTTTTAATATCCGCTCCTGTTGACTGGACACCGGACCAGTACATCCGACGATTTCTTCTTCCTACTGGCGAATATGTTTCCTGCGTGTTATGGTACGTTGAAAGTCGTTATCGGCGTGGATTGGTGTTAACAAGGTCGCAGGAACAATCTCTTTCACATTTCCGGCACCGATATTGTGCGGTGTCTTTCTTTCAGATTTCAAGCGTTTGGACGACCGGTGAAGAACTCGAAGAAGTTCGAGGAGGGTATATTCTCAGACCTGCGAAACCTCAAGTCGGGCACCGATGCGTCGTTGGAGGAGCCAAAGAGTGCATTCTTGGATTTCCTATACAAGAACAACTGCATCCGAACACAAAAGAAGCAGAAGGTCTTTTACTGGTACAGCGTGCCACATGACAGACTCTTTCTCGATGCTCTCGAAAGGGATTTGAAGAGGGAGAAGATGTCGCAAGAGGCCACCACTATGGCTGTCAACGAGCCTGCGCTTTCCTTCGAATTTGACTCATCCCAATCACTCTTCGAGCAACTCACCAAGGCTCAGCAAGCCAACTCTTCCTCTTTCTCCGCACAACAACCATCGTCTTTTTTCTCAATCGCAGTCCACCTCGCCGGTGATGCGAGCGATCGATTCCATGCCGCCACCACAGATGATCCCCCAAAGCATGCCAGCAATGCCTGAAGACATGAACACAATGGCGGCGTACCAACAAATGGCCATGGCCCCAAACATGGCACAGCAGACAGTGAAGAGGGAACCTGATTTCAGTCGGGTTCAGTATAATCAAAATGGCGTTCCAATCTCGCAAACACATCAACGCCACGCTTCCATGCCTGCATACGGCCTTGAGTACTCTCCCGCGCCATCATTTGTTTCATCACACTACGAGGACTACAGCAATCGTGGCATCTCTTTTGAACCCATCACACCGCCCCAACAGGCTCTCGGCATGGGTGCTGAGCCTGCCTACATTGCAAACGAAGAGACTGGACTGTACACAGCAATCCCCGACCACATGGGAGGAGTCAATGGTTTACAAGGAATCATGCAGCTCCCACCTTCCAACCTTTCTGGTCCACAGTTCTCCCATGCCACCAGAGGCTATGGCTCGAATAATGTCTACTCGGTAATTGAAGGGTCACCAACATATAAGCAAAGAAGGAGACGTTCGTCTATTCCCCCAGGAGTCGCCGCGATTGTAGCAGCTGCTGGACACCAACAACACACTGCACACCGACAATCTGATCTGAGAAGGTCTGTTTCAACATCAGTTGGCCCAGTTGCTGAGGGTGATGAGTCTGGAGACAACTCGCCTCCTGGCCTGAGCTACAGCAACCAAATCCAACAAATGTCCCAGCACCACAAGGAGCTTCTTGAAATGTCAAGGCATGGAACACCTCTCTCTACTGTGGAGGACAGCCCAGCCATGAACCCAATGGCTCTGCAAAACAACGACTTTAGCCAATTGTCGAATGAAGAGCTCTCGGGTGACAGCTCTATCCATGACTCCCCTCAGAGAAGGCATATGCAAGGCCCCAATGGAGTCGTTAGAAGAGCACGTAGTGCAACCATGATGGAACTTGGTCCTACCCCAAAAGTCCCACTCATGCCCTATCCCAACCTGTGGTCGTCTCTTCAAGCGTTTAGAGCATCTTAAAAGGTATGGTTTACAATTTTCTTTCTACCGGCTGTCGATCAAGCCGCTGACATGTTACCCCCCTAGACACGTGAGAACACATACACAAGAGAGACCCTATATCTGCCCCCACTGTAACAAGGCTTTCAGCCGTTCAGACAACCTAGCACAGTATGCACACTCCATCTTATTCCACAATTCCTTTCCTAGCAAACACTATACTAACAGTGTTTCAAGACATCGTAGAACTCACGATCGCGGCGATGGCTCTGACGGACAATACGGCTCTTACAGCGGCGAGGAAGAAGACTACGAAGGCGAAGACAATCTCGGCCCCCTTGAAGAAGCATCACCAAATTCAGAAAACGGATACCTTCCTCCTAGCATGTCGCAATCTTTCCACGGTTTGCAACAAAGCATGTCGATGAGCATGGCGGCACCGAGCCAGCTTATCAATACTCAGCATTTGATGCAACAGCCGATATAATTCCAACTGTTTGTACCTGTGTTTGTAGAGGGTGGGATTCTTTCTCTGCTTCTGGTGGCGGTCTCTTTTAATTGTACGATCTTTATTGCATAGCCTTGCGGTTTTCCTTTTGTTTTTCTCTTGATGGTTGATGATGGATGGATACGGCTCTATTCTCTTGGCGCTCGGTTTGGTGTGTGTGTGTCAACTCGTATTTCCATTTATTTATTTTTAGGTGGTGGTCGATTTATGTGGAAGGAAGAAAATTAAGACATCTTTTTAACTAGGTGGTGGAGGATTATCTGTTGGGCAGTACAGTGTGCTCCTCGGGAGAGTCGAGCACCTGTGAGAAAGAGAAGGTCGGTTGGATAAGAGTGAAAGCATACCTAAGGAGGTTAGCTTTTTGTACAAATAAAATGGGGATGTGAGAGATGAGATGAATGGATAGCAGAATAGCATTATAGATTGCATTATACCCGACCTGATTTTTTTCCCTCTTCGTGTCGAGTTTGTCGAGTTGAGTCGTGTCTACTATATAATCGTGTCCTCCTACCCTCCCACCCTGTGGGAGTTGTGCTCCAGGGTAGGCTAGAAAGAGTCAAGACAAGGAGAGGATGGGATCGATGGTGTTGTCAAAGGTGTGCTTGCTGTCAAATGTTTTTTTTCTTGCAGACACATTGCTTATCCGCAGCAAGGTATCGATCGGTACTTGGTTCTTTAAAACCAAAGGTTGCTCTTACTACAGGTAGACCAGTTTCAATTCGCTGAATTATAGCAAGCGTTCGCTGGATCCCTTATGAGGACCTGTTTGATCTATCTCGGCTTACTTAGTGTTTGTGTTAGGTTTATACCAAGACCTAGATTACTATGTGAGTTTTGCTTGGTGCTTCGCTCCTTCTCTGTTTGTCAATATTTTCAGTTGACTGCTGTCTTTCGTTTTTTTGGAGGGCTTGTTGGTTCCCTTTCATGTGTTTGGGGGGGAGGGGGTATATATTGAGGTGGAGAGAATATGGGTTCAGGCCACAGCGATTTAAAAAGGTGGTTTAGAAATTGCAGGAAGGTAGAAATGGTGCCGAGACCAGGCTGTTGGGGTTGGCAGTACCGAATAGCACTTGATAAATTGCGGCTCCTCATCTAATACTAATTGCTTAAAGGGTGCGGAAGCGGTGGTCCGGACGTTTGCTGTCAATACCTCCTCTGTCGTCAAATTTGGAGTTCCCCTCTGAACATGCAGTGGCCAGATTGAATATTAGCACCCACCCTATTCTGTTTTCAATCTTAGGGGCTGAGATATCATGCTTGTGATATCCTTTTCCTGGACATATTAAACTATGAGACCTGTCTGTATAATGTGTTCCCTTCCTCTTGCTTGTTCTCTGCTGAAATGTCAGAGTGTTTATTGGTAATAATTCTGTTGCAAAGATACCACTTGCTGGGTTTCCCTCAACGCCATGGTTTTGACTGACCAGCTGCTCCCTGAATCATGGAAAGGTCAAAGTGGCTTTCGATCCCTGTAAATGACGTGACATCCTCATATCAAGGACTGAAGAATTTGAGTCGTGAGATATCTCACGACTTGTCAAAATAGAGTGATTTGAGAGCGGCAGTAGCCATATTTCACACGGGACGACCAAGCATTTGGTCCGGTCGTATGTAAGAAGCTATTATACGAAGATATGAAGTTTGAACTTTTGGGATTGAGAAGCACCTTGTATTTGCTTTCAAAGGTGTGATTGCTGTCAGTATTTCTGCTTGGTTCAAGATTCGACCTATTTTCTCTTGAAATCAAACCCGATTAAGCCTTGCAGCTTTGCCTTGGAGATAGCCTTCCGCCTTAAGGGAAATTATTATGCATACGACAACACATGTCTATTCCTTCTTCTTCTAGAAGCAATAAGTAGTTTCATTTTTCTGCGTGTCGATTGAAGTAAACAACGCGGATTTATATGCAGATTTCTTTAGGCAGCTTCCATGTTTGTTCTTTTAGTTGCTTATGTCATGTATGTTGGCACCGTACTCTTTTGAAATTGAGTTTGGGCGAATCTCTGTGGTATGCGGTATATAAATTCAACTCAGAGGCGCGAAAGTGTTTCTGGTAACTAATACGATGAGACAAATGTCGTGGTGTATAAGGGAAGGACGGGACGTGGAACTTTAGATCGAAGTGGATTCTGTCCATAGAATTCAAGTATTTTGTTTGAGAGGTTGAACTTATCGAACGTGAAGAGCGCTACAGATAAGTTTCATTGTAGGCCTTGTTGTCACGGTGCTTATGCTGTCAAGTCTTCGAGGTGACTGAAAGACTTGCAAATGCCCTGAAGATGCTTGGTGATATGTTCCTAGCTATATGAACATGCATACTAAAGCAAAGCGAAAATTATCTTCCACCTAAATTTCAATAGTTGGTGTTTTGCTATTGAATAATTAACAGAGGTACGAGTATCTGCTATAGACACTTTCTTTTACATTGAAAAGAACCCCCCCAACCCCTTAATTGCCCCTGATATTACCCGAGCGGGAACCCTGCAGATCTTTCGTCTGAAGCTTCATAGCCGAAGACGCGCTGTATGTACACCGCCTCCCAAAAGCGTAAAGCGCGGGGCAGGAAAGCAGGAACCTCGTTCCGGCCCGAGATATTTATCTTAACGCGAATGATCGATCCAGTTGGCAATAGTTCAAGTACGCGACTCACAATCAACATTCTCGACATCGAAGACAAGACACACTTTCTTCTTTTTATAAAAACATAGAGGCGCTCTGTTCTCTAAATATTGGTGAGTACCTCTCAGCTTTTTCACTCAATCGTTCGTTCGTAGAACGAGTATTTACTTACACCTTTACGCGTTCTAGAAGCTCAACACCACTGCAACGCGCCTTCCAAGATATATCGAACGTTCAGACTTGAACGCACTTTCCACCCATTTACCACCTCTTGAATTCATCATCCATCTCCCCTCGAATCTTCACCATGGCCTCAGCTTCTCCAACGCGTCGCGTGCTGAGTCCCCTCAATGTCAACTCTACCATTACGCGCACGGACAGCAACAGCATCACAAAGACACTGGGAGAGAAAGTATCGTTACAAACATCAATTACAAGCCGGATGCCTATCTTCCGTGGTCCAGAGAATGTCATTCAGGACACCAACCGTGCTGAAAAGCCGCAAGAAATGGCAAAGGACGTGTCGCTAGGAACGAACCAAACGTCCGCGACGGTTCAAGGCAAAGCTCCTATGGGCAGCGAGAAGAGGGACCTTGATGATGATGAGGATGGAGTTCAAGTTCTATCAGCAGGACCGCCACGAAAACGATTTAAGAAGGCAGATAGTGGCACTGAGAGTTTATTACTGGATGAACAGACCGGGGTTCCTCAGGACAGCCTACAAGCTAATGTGTGTGATGGTGAGGGCGACTCGCGTGGAGGACCCGACAGTGGAGTATGTTCCCTATTTCTTCTTCGTCGTCAAGTCTATGCTAACCTCTTTAACAGAGCCCTCGAGCTGATGATGGAATCACTTCTATATCATCACCGCCGTCCTCGGCACCTTCGCCATCGACATCAGCACTAAACGAAGATTCCCAACAAACCATAATCACAGAGCCAGACCTCGCTCCACAACCTTTACCTGCTTCACCCACCGATGTCTCGTTGAAGGAAGGACTCGCACAGCGAGCCCAAGCCCTTAAACTCCGCCTCCGCCTCGCAAGCTACAAAGTCCATACAAATCAGATAAATATCCCGCTGGGACAACTGCAGATCAGAACTACTTCTGCTTCGTCGAAATTGAAACGAACGCCATTGCCTCTTATCCCTTCATCACCACCTGCACGTAAAGATGTGCATAGAGTTGAGTTCGCAACACCAATATTGCAAAGACAGAGACAGGGACTGCTTCACCCGCCGAATTTGTCGGCGACCAGAGAAGAGGAATTGACGAGTAGTGTTGTGAAGGGCAGAGCTGCTGATGGATTGCTGAGTTTGATGAGGCAAGCTTGACCTTTTTGTTTTTGACGAAGAACAATAATGGATGGGAGCATGAACGAAGTTCTGTATAAAGACCAAATACGTGTGAGCGTTTTGTGTATAAGTTTCTGGTATCTGTATTGGATGGAGAGATAGCATTGGGATGGTTTGGTAGCATTACCCGGAGTTTTGTTGGGGATGTTTTGTGTTTGATCTGGAAGAGACGGGATGGCAGCCGGGGGATGAAAAGCAAGGGCCTCAAGATGGGATGGGAATGATGGGGTCGTGTTGCTGAGTACTTCACTGTACGGTTTAGTCAATGTATACTTGATGCACCGCCAGACCCGAGGGCTTGACCTGTGGTGCCCTGGGAAAAACACATCAACTCATGATCTTGTCAATTGCTCTCTATGTGACTGGTATATCCTGAAAGCTCTTTTAATTCGGAACTTTTTTGAACAAGATTTCGTACTGCGGTCCTGCAGACGACCGACTTCCTTCTATGTCTGAAGCCATCGACTTTGTTTTATCGAACCACAGCATCATAACACTTCATGGATCTCAGCTTCATCTAGAGTAAAAGACAGTAGTATGTGGTCCTAGACAAGGTCTGCGAAGCCCAAGTCCAAATTTATGTCAAGCTTTCCTTGGACTTGGCGGGTCTCACTTTAGAGAAACGGTCAAAGTACGGAGGAAATCAGAATAGTCATCGTGGGAAAGTGTTCTATAACTTTCCCCCCACATCCCCACCTTTGAATAACGAAGCCATGCGGAATGATGTTAAATATAATATCGCGCTCTATTCTCAATGTCATGGGCACCGTAGTCTCGAGTCTCGACAAAGGATATTGGCATAGGGGCCATTGCAAGCCGACTCACTACTGTAGAGAAGTGCGAGCCTGTATCATGTACGGCATGGCGGGGTATGGATTGTGATTTGCCATAAGCCCCTGGGACGGAGTTTTGAGTTGAGCATTATTGCAGCGGCCTGTTAGAATAGAGGGTTATTATAAAGTAGACTTGTTGGAAGATAGATAGGCTGTGAGTTTTGTCTAGAATTTGCATACAGTCGACTCAGACTAGGTTCCGGTTTGCAGAGCCCTTGAGCCAAATCTAGCGTAACTGAATCATTGAGATAATAGACGTCTTTTTTACAGAGGCTTCGTACTAAGGGAATAGATGCCGGGTCAGTCTGGCCTGTGAGAGCATCGCCATCGAGTGGTCTGCTTTCGAGGCTAGTTTCGAATGGTCGCTTCGTGGATGTGCTGGGGGTCTCCGCGAATATGGCGATGAAAAAGGAAATATTAGGCCAATGGAAGAGATACCTCGTACTGTAGATATTGTGAATGACTAAAGAGAGAGATAATGGCAGCTCTCAGCTCTCAAGTGTCCTCAGGAGATGAAGAGCCACGTTGGAAAACGACGAGTTGTCACCCTAGGAATCAACGGAACAGTTCGAAGGGGCTCACTACTCGTTTGCGATTACCATTTCAGTCCTCCCCGCTTCTAAATTCGCTTCAGAAACCGCTCGACCTTGAGAAAGCAGGCACAGCATGTGCTGATACAGTTTAACCCACGCCTCGCTGCACGAAAAAGAACTCGTTCCGATGATGGTAAGACGAAAAACGAAGCCCAAGAAGAGTTTACGAAAACAGAAGCGGGAAAAGTCCCACGCAGAAGGCACAGCCTCGTGCGGATACTAATGGCTTATACCTAGCGATACTGTTAAGTAAAGCATAGACTAAACGACTGCGTTCGAGGACAGGTACTTCCAGTCTGCCAAAGGATCAGTAAGAGGTGCAAAAGTTTCCTTTTTACGTTGACGCTGGTTTGACAGTCTGCCTACACTATCGACTCTTCATGGAGTTGAAGCGGCTTTGCAAATGCAAAGGATTCAGGCAGTTGGAGGATCGCCCTCAGAATTTGAGCTGTGCTGTGCTTTGCTGCACTACCGTGGCGCCCCAGCCCCCCCTGTATAAAGGTGTCAGCTGGATTCCTTGGCCAGTCCAGTTCAACATAATCAACGAGTACTACTTGTACGGGATGGGCATATGTTTTTTTTTGGTTCCTTCATCATCAGACAAATAAAGGCAATAATGGGATTTATTAAACAGACGACGGAGGCTCAATCTGTGTCGTTGAATCAAGACTTTGTCGCCCGAGATTGGATTCAGGGGTCTGGTATGGGGATTGGCTCCTCCGCTCCTTCCCCGGTATTACAACCTTGTATTTACTTCATATGTGCGGCACCAACAATTTGTCTCAAAGCAAACATCATCATTTCCTTCAAGGCTCCATTTTTGATCTAGATATCTGTCCAATTCGAGAGGTTCAAGTATTCCGCTGCCCCGGGATTTATGATCAACTACCCTTTATTGGTTTACCATCCCATTAAACCTCGAGTCACATAGTCTTTGACTACTCCCATAGCACAATAAAATCCATTGAAACTTCGAGTCCCCGACCCATACTGGTGGGTGTAAACGAGATTGATAATAAAATGTGGAGAGCAATAAAAAACGGCCAAGTTTATAGGCCAAGTATCACGTCAAGGTATGACTGATTAGCCAACAACTTACTAAATTTAGATGGAGTACCTTACTCCGTACCCGAGTTCATGCAGATCTGGCGATCTTATGGCTTTCGAAACTTCGATGATTGGAGGTCCACTGAGTTTCTTACCAAATACGAAGATTAGCACAAGTCGAGTGCCGTCGAGCAGCCTGCCGGGGCCAATGCTGCAACCGTTGTCAGCCGCGCCCTATTCCCCTGAAGGCACTTTGCTGAGCCACCTGCTGCGCTCTGCCAGACACTGTTAATTTGAAAAGATTGGCTAGACTCAGCCCAAACATGGAAAAGAAGAATTGTGTCAAAACGACAACGAAGGCGCGTTTTCTCCTGAAACTCGCACCTATTGCTTACATGTAAACCTTCGATGTCAGACACTCCTTGTCTTTCTTTACGCCTTTCTTTCCTTCATATTTTGCCGGGACTACCAGTACGTACCTCAAATGCCACCCGAATCGGTACGGCGCCTGCCCTGGCATCGCTGTGAGAAGGTTCCATTTCAATATTCCCTTCTTATGACAGCGGTCCTCGTCCCAAAATTTCTACACCTTTACAGTCACCTCTATTCTCTGCCGCCTTTATTAATCCTTCTGTATCTCCCTACATTTCTCGCGGTAGATTTTGTCAGCGCTGTATTATTTTGGATTTTGGTTCATCTCAATGGACATGGAAAAGCATGGACGCTGCTGGCCTTGGCAAGGGGTTTCATCTGGTGAGTTCCCGTGATGGAACCACAAACATTCTCCTAATTGACCAAGAACAATGCTAACTTGGCATACAAGTATTGGTCTCTTATCAGCCTCATCTGTACAGATTGCGTTCTATCTCGAGACTGGAAGTGAGATAAAATGGGGCTCAGCGGGTAAATTCGCACATGACTTGGAAGGGTTGAAAGTTCTCCTATCTGGAATGGTCCCGGCGTTCTTCATATCTGTTTCCATTGCTGTGATTGCTCGAATTAGCACTCAACCACTATGTAAGTCTTCTAAACTATTTCAACCCTCCCACAGGAATCTACCACGTGTTTAGGCATAATACTCCGTCCTAATACAAAGGCCACATCGCTAAGTCTCCTACAGACAATGGAACTCATTCGATGTTCTGCAAGATGGCTAAAACATTCGGAAGCCGGAGACTGATGCAGAAGATATTTTCCGAGGGATCGATGAGTAAGGAGTGGGATGGGAGAGAGAGCTCAGATGAAGAAGATGCTTCGGACTCCCCCGCGTCTCCCGAGAGACAGTCATTAGAAGACGAGCCTTTCCTCAGCAGGGATCCAAGTTCCAACTTTTTCTCTCGGTGGTTGAATAGAGCTATATTTCTGGGACCTCTTATTACCGTCCTTATTCTACTGGTTGTTCGCCCGAGGAATCCACCCTACGCACACATGTCTAGCTCGATACCCTACACGCTTTGGGACGTTTTCAGCCCATATTCAGAAGACTTGTGTGGAGCCGGTCACAGAGAGTTTCCTCCGTTCCCCTTGCCTGATCTTCTAAATGTGAAGTATTGGGAACAACCGCACGACAAATTCATTGGGTGGATGCCAAGTGCAAATAGCTCCAGTCTCGAGGAAACAGGAAAGCACTCACCTCGCCCAACCTGGATGCCCGAAGAAGCGATTCTTGGATTTGACAGGTGGTACGACCGACCAGTTCGTCCGGATCACCACAGGAGACCACACCCACCCCCGCCAGGACCTCCCCCACCAGGGCCGCCCCCGCCACATGGACAACATGGACCACATCGAGGCCGGCACGACCGAAGGCCCAAAGTTCCAAAATACAATCCAGTCAAAGACCCATTACGAATAAGTAATCTTGAGCACGATATCCTTGACCCAATGACCAAGGCTTTGAAAGACCGTAAAGTCAAAATTAGGCATGTAGTGATCGCGACCTTAGAAAGTACCCGCAAGGATATATTTCCGATGAAGAAGGATTCTCATCTATACGAAATCGTTCTCAAGACGCACGATTCCGGGGATGAAGTTGCTAGGGTCGAAGCAGAGCTGGCAAACCTGACACCGAATGCGGAGTTACTTACTGGAGAAGATGCCGGGTATGACAGGTCTGGTCTTGATGGTGCGAGGGCTGGAAGTTGGCGTAATCTCACGGAAGGCCAAGGAGGGATTAATATACAGGGAGCATTCACAGGAAGCACTACGTCTCTGAAAAGCCTGATCGGTAGTCATTGTGGCGTGCAACCCCTTGCGGTGGATTTCACCGTCGAGTCGCACGGCCATATCTACCAACCATGTCTTCCAGCCATTCTCAGGCTTCTGAACTTGAATAAAGAAGGCCAGCCTCTGGAAGAACGCAAGTGGGGATTTGGCAAGAAAGAAGACGAGATGAATGGAATGCTATGGAGGATGGTTTCTGCTCAAGCAGTTACTAACAGATTCGACCACCAAGATGAACTAAATCACCACATTGGGTTTCAGGAGGTCATCGCAAAAGAGACCCTGCTGAATCCAGCAGCTAAATTCCCTCCCAGCGAAAAACAGTCAAACTACTTTGGCTTTCCGGATAGCCAGATGAAACCGTACTTCCAGGACGTATTCAGAGCCGCCAAGAAGAACGACGAGCGTGTATTTCTCTCCCACTTCACGAGCTCCACCCATCACCCGTGGAAAACACCTGAAGAGTTTGGCGAAGCTATGGAGCTTCTCAAGAAAGGATGGTGGAGTGGAGAACATCAACTTAATAGGTATCTGAATACTGTCAAGTACGACGACTGGTGGCTTGGAGAAATGATGAATATTCTAGAAGACGAAGGGGTAGCAGATGAGACCTTAGTGGTTATGGTTGGAGACCAGTATGGACTCCCAGCTCTAATTCAGGACATTGCTAATAAGAATAGTGGCATGGCATTCGAAGAAGACGCTCAGAAACGAAGCACTTTTGAGAACGGTCATATAAGCAACATGCGCGTACCCCTCGTCTTCCACCACCCCTCACTCCCCCGCATCCAACTAGCCATCAACGCAACATCCATGTCGATACTCCCCACGATCCTCGACCTGCTCACCACAACCTCTTCGCTCAGCCAGCTGGATTCGGAAATCGCTTCCGATCTTCTACAGCAGTACGAAGGCCAAAGCCTTATCCGGGAATTCGAACCAGAAAGAAACGGGCGCCAGCAGTGGAATATGGGCGTCTTGAATCCAGGCGGCACAGTCCTCTCTGTCTCATCCGCAGCAGTGCCGTACCGACTCATCATGCCAGTGTGCAAATCCGGCGTCTACAGATTCACATCCAACGACAGGGATCCCTACGAAGACTCACCGCTAGAAGAGTATTCCCTCGACAGCATGCAGAAGCGCGTCAGAAAAGAAATCGGCGACCCGGCCGCACAATGGGTAGCTGAGGCTGAGAAAGTGGGAAAGTGGTGGATGCTGGAGATGAGGAGAAGGTGGGATTTCAACGGGGCTGCATTACAGAATGATAGGAGGCCCGAGGAGCTGGAGGGCGCTGGAATGAAGGGAACGAAGGCTAAGCGGCCTTGGTGGAATCCGCGACGAAGGTAAAAGAGGAGAATGTTTAGTGCGGTTTGGGAACGAAAACTGCATAGTTGAATTATACCCTTTAGATGAAAAGCATTGGATAGCATGGCATGGATGGCGTTTGACATTAGCGATGGAGGCGTCATGGTTAAATAACAGTAATATGTTAATAAGCTTTACTTATTATATTGGATTGATCATAATTGACTTAAAGCTCGTGATGTGTGCTATGGTTGCATTCATCTCACAATCGAAATCCTCATAACTGACATAAATAATTTCAAGAGGATCTATACCCTATACCCCATTCTAACCCATCTATCCGCAATTAGTCTATTTCCACCCTACTATATTATACAGTTTAGTAGTATATACAAGTCGTAGGATGGCGGTTAATTGATTAATAACAAAGGGCCTTAGTTTATATAGAAGTACCTCTTATAGACAGGTAGGTATATCCCTCCCAACCATGCTCTATGACGCAACAGTCCTATCTATACCTGTTCCATGCTATACCTCGCTTGTAGTAATAAAACACGGCCTCGAAACTCCACATAGTGAATAAGCAAACAACCCTAGGGGCGGCTCAGGAAATATACTCCGTACTTACCTCCCAATTATGTACTTTGTATATCAGGCAAGCAATCAGGCAAGCACTCCGTATCCTTAGTCCGCCATCTTAGCAAGACATAATATGATATCATTTGAGATATATCCCTAGAGTTGCTGGTATGATGCGGAGAAAATATGAATGATAAACACTATACTTACATACAAAAGGTTTTATTCACGTACTTCTATCCACAAACGAGGTAGATAGTCGGTAAGGTAAGCTAGGTAGGTGGTACCTTATTCAGCTACCCTAGGCATAACGTAGTTCCTGTCCCCCCTATCCGCCAAAGCTTACTATAGCCGAGTGCGGGGTATAAACTGAACTAACATTGGCATTGACATTGCTTCGCTCACTTACTCACCAACCCGGACAGACACAGAATTTGCGTCCATATATATTTTACTTCCTCCTCCACGACTAATCTCCCATCTGAAATGAAAATAAAGATTACATATGTGGTTTTTTCAGGGAGGCTTGTCTCGTCGCGTAATTCGGGGGTCGAGTCACCATCACGGTGCATGCAAATCAAACAATCAACGTGGAAATGCTATACTTATTGAAAATTCTTAACCATAATATACACATGCTGTATGCAGTGTCAGCGCATCGCCGGCGCCCCTAAATATCCTATTCCAAAATCCCTATTACCATCCGAAGAACGCCACCCATGCTTTTCCTTCCAGTGGTATATAAGTTGTCTCCGTCCTATCCCAATCCGTTCCAGTCCATCAAAAACGCCTCCTCAAGATAAATTAATCCGCGTTCATTGAATAAAGACTCGCATCAAAAACAAACGGCCTATCAAACGCCGCCGTATCAACCATATCCTCCCAACTCCCAAACCCCATCGCTGGTTGTTGCTGCTCTACATCGGCACTCAGATCCGTATCAAACATCTTCATATCGTCTGTGTTGACATTAAAGTTGTTCATATTCATGTCAAACAAGCCATCAATCTCACTCGGTCCGAAAGGCTGCCAACTGTCATCGAACATATCGAGACTGATATCTAAGGCCACGCCATCCGATATGTCGCTGTTGGGCTCCGATAAACCGTCTTTGCTTGACTCGGGAGTGTCGTTCGGCGTTATGGAACGGTAGACATTCATGTCAGATATTGCGCCTCCGGCGCGCTTTCAAAGGGCTGGAAGGCTTGATATAGGTCATGAGGATCAATAGTAGCGTTGGCCCATGGATCCTCGATTACGACTTCCTTTGGAGGCTGGCTTGGTTGTTGCTTGCTAGTATCCCTTTGACTTGCTGGGGTCTTGACTATATCCTTTGGTGTACCTTTTGATGCAACGCCTGGTCTGGCTCCAGTTGCACTACCTTGACGGTTCATCGATACTTGGCGGTTCATTGGCGTTGCTGTCGGTGTATTTTCGCCCTTTACGTTAGGAGTCTGTCCTTGTTTGGACCCACTCATAGACATCTTCAATGCTTCTTGAGAAACGACTGGTTTCTTCGCATGCCCCGAAGGGTCCAGACCCAGCATAGAAGCCAAATTCTGTTGCGCATATAGCATTGGATTCTCAATGGTATGCTCTTGGGTGTGGATTCGCAAGGCCTCTTCGCTCTCAAACCCAACATTGTGTCGATCACAGTCTGGATCTGAGCAAGTGAACAAAGATCTTGGCTGCTGCTTGGTCTCGGCTGGTTGTCTCTTCACTTCTGGTGATATCGGTTTCGTTAGATGAGGAGAAGCGTTCGAGTTCGGAGTCTGACCCATGGCGGCTTTGTTGTCCTGCTTCTGCTTCTTCTTGGCTGGAAGCTTTAGTTCATCCCTCGTGAGTGGGGCCTTAGTAAGGTAAGCAGGAACCCCATCAGGCGGTGGCGACCCAGCACCGAACTGAAATGGTGGCTGTGAAGATGTTGGAGCTGCTGGCGCATGAGAGCCTCGGCTGCCCGATCTTTGATGCATCTTATTTAACTGATTTTGCTGCTGCTGCAAGTTGGCATGACTCAGTTGAACAGTTGGTGGTGTCGGTACAGGCTGAGAAGTTTGAGCCGGTGGCTGTGATACAGCAGGTGGGTGGGCCTGTGCTGAGTCTGATTTCTTCATCGCTGGGAACCTGTCACTCAAGTCCTTGACCATGCCTTGCAACATTCCACGACCCTGTTCTATGTCTCTGGGCATCATGGAAAATCTGTCCTTAGGCTGTGTCATGCCTGAATCTTTAAACTGTTGTGCTACTCGATTTTTCTAGAATGTGTCAGCCTTTGCGGAAATGAAAAGGTTGGAAATTTTGACTTACAAGACGGAAGAAAGCTTTCGTGCGAGGCTCGTCTCTGGTGATTTGGTACCATCTAACAACCGCCCTGTTCATATTGTTTAGCGGTTGGAGAATCTCTCTCAGCCTCTTCGCCGTGTCGGCCTTTGTCGTTGGATCCATGGGTATTTCAGGAGCAGGTTGATTATTCTGCTGCTCTTCATTGCGTATCGACGTCAATTTATCCATGTCAGCCTTATCTCGAACACTCTTAAGAGTTTGCTCGTATTTCTTTCGCGTTTCCGGGTCGAGTGCCGCTACTTGTGCTGGATTCAGTGGTTGGGGGGCTTGTTGCTGAGGCTGTTTTTGACCTTGGGTCGGTTGATTTTGGGCCTGTTGTGCAGAACGTACGTTCTGGGCCGCGTTAGGATTAGGAACCTCAACTACATCATCACTGCTAGCACGTTTTAGATTCTTGGCAGGTTGAGCAGGCGAAGAATTCTGAGCGGAATTACGAGCATTGGGTCGAGCAACACGGTTGGCAGGGGCACCAGCTGTTGGAGCAGCTGGTTGGGCTGCTGCTGCTTGCTTTGGTGTCGGTACTTGCGCTGATGGGGCTTGATTTGGACCTCTAGCGATGGGATTTGGATATGGCTGGCCTGGTCGAGGTCCATTCATCTGGGATATTTGGTTTTGCAATTGCTGGTTCTGCATTTGCTGGTTCTGCATTTGCTGGTGCTGCGCTTGTTGTCGTTGTGCGGCCTGCCTCATAAGGAACATCCGAATTGTGTTATCATCTGCCTGCATCATCCTCCCACTCGGATGATTGCGCACATTTTCGATTTCTTGCTGGGTTGGCTGACGCATTTGGCTCGGACCAGGCATATTCACTCCATTTGGCAATTGCACGGGGGGTTGGCCCATAGGCGCCACTGGAGCATTCATACCTGCTGGAATCGCAGGCATTCCGCCTTGTGGACCTGGGACCCCAGTTTGCATAGCTCCAGGTTGACCTGCATGGGCGGCTCTTGCGCGCATAAGCTGCTGCCAATGCATTCGCTGCAGGTTCTTGAGGTTTTCAAAGACCTCAGCTCCCAGATTCGGATTTTGCTGGGCCCATGCCTTCAATGGACCCCACTTCTTGATATCAGGCGGGATACCACGAGGCATACTGTTGTGATTTTGCAAAGTAGCGGGGAAATCTAGACCGTCCATTTGTGCCATCATTCTTTGCTCATTTGGCAAGCCCATCTGTTGTCCATTACGTTGCAATGGATCGCGCTGCAATCGAGCTATTTGCGCCTGGAGAAGCAACTGTTGCTGAGGGGTCATGGCCGCAGTCATCTGAGGTCCCTGAGGCCTCTGACCGTTCATAGCGAATTGATTGGGATTCTGAGGATTGAAAGGGCCCTGTTGAGGAAGTTGTTGGCCAGGCCGGGATTGATTACCCTGCATTGGGACAGGAGGCCGTCCAGCTTGCATATTCGCAGCATTGATTTGCCTCTGCTCATTCCATTTGTTCATCACGTCGTTCAGCTTGTCAGGCGGTAGCGAAACTATCTCCTGCTGCTGTTGCTGTGACATACCAGCAAACATGGCAGGGTTCAGGCCCGCAGTGTTCATAGCATTCCCAGGACCACCAGGCCTTTGATTCGCAAATCGCGGATCTAGTGGCTGACCAAACGGTGGATTTGGTTGTGGGTGAGGAGGTTCGGCGTGACCCATCTGGGAAGGGGTTCTCAGTGGTGTATTTAGGGTTGGCATAGCTGGACTTTGTTGTGGTGGCATTGGACCATTTCCCATCCCTCCTGGTTGACCTTGAAGACCCATCTGCCCCGCTTTCGATTGGGCGTTCAACCTAGCTTGATTCTGCTGTTGTTGGACGGCATGCAATCTTTGCTGCTGCTGCATCTGATGAACATTCATCATGTGCTGTTGCTGGGATGTCCTATTATTGGGATTCGGCATCGGTTGTCCAGGTTGTGGAGTTGAATTTCGTTGAGCGCCATTTGCTGGGACTACTACCTCGCCTTGACCCTGTGCAATGACTCCTTGCGCCTGTTGGTTTGCGATACTGTCCGCATTCCCCAGATTCCCCAAATATCCTCCGAAGTCGGGGTTTCCTCCTATTGATGTCGGAGGTTGTGATTGGCCTGTCAGTGGACTTGGATTCATGGATCGCTGCTGCTGCATGGGAGCCGCGTTCTGCCCTGATTGATTCATCGCTACATGTTGAGCTTGCGCCATCCTCTGGGTCTTCTCTGCACGAAGTCTGTTCAAGGCTTGGTGACGGTAGTATACAATCAGAGGGTCCTGTCCTCGCTGAGCATACATATTGAGTTGTTGAGGGTCCATTCTCTTGGTGAGAGTCGCCCTAATCTGGTTCTTCTCATCACTGGGTGCCTGAATCATTAATCGGTTTGCCAACTCCATCAATATTGCGTTGTCTTGTTGCGACATTGGCGGGGCGTTTTGCTGGGGTTGACCTTGTTGTGACTGTTGCATGGGCATTTGGAACTGTTGTTGTTGATTCGGGGTCATGTTCGGCGGTAGCGAGTCATTCGTCATGCCCATAGGCATTTGGGGCTGCTGGCCGGGAAGAGGAGAGGCTTGCATCTGGTGTTGAAGATGTTGGAAGCCTTGCTGAGCAGGTTGTTGAGGCATGGTCCTCGGTGGTTGACCTTGCATCCCATTTTGGTTCATCATCATCTGCTGTTGTTGGGCCTGTTGCTGCTGAGCTTGAGCCTGCGCTTGCGCCTGTTGTTGGATCGTCTGTTGAAGACCGGCTTGGTTCTGATGCCTCCTTTCCAGCAACTGTTTTAATTTGGCTTCAACCTGAGATTTGTACGACGCCTAGAACTTTTATCAGCGTGATCTTGTTCAACCATCCAAACTGCATACCTTATCTGGTGATTGTTGGAAGATCTCCTTCTCAAACTTGATACCAATTTCGATCATTTCATTCAATCCCGGAGGAGTCGGTGTGTTTTGACTCGCAAGGCGGAGGTTTCCAATTCTGATTAAGACAAGTCAGCTTGTGCGCAGCGGGAGCAATCTATCCGCCCATGACTTACATGCTAAAAATTAGACCGATGCGCTCTTGAATCAACACGTTTGATTGCCAACCAGCGAGGAGTCCTGTCTGCTGGCTAACTGTCTGGTAGATGACCTGCTGAATCTGCGATGAAGCGTTCGTCCCGCCATTCTGAGGCCCACGCTGTGGTTGTGGACGCTGCTGTGGCATCATCTGGCCAGGACCCCCCATATGAGGTTGGAAATTCGCTGCCATTTCGAGATCAGATGTGGCAGCGCCACGCTTCCTACGAGGAGAGCCGACTCGGCGGGGTTGGGTTGGTACAGGTCAGTGACCCGACCGTGACCAAAGGTCGTTATTACAGAGGATTGTGCAAGTGCCTCGCAGTCTTTGTGTGGATGTGTGGGTGAACCGTTTTCCAGGTCGGTCAGGGTTCCCAGCGGAAAGAAAATGGCGGAAGCCGTACAATGTTGTTGACAATAGGCAGGCGGCCGTGTAGTGGCTGCAGGCTGCCTATGAATGGTTCTATTATATCCACATGGAGCTAGGCGTTGTGTTGCGCGAGACAGTTGGATTGGAGATGATGGTCTGGTTTGCGACGCAGAATGAGGTGTTCGATATTGGGATTTTCGAGAGTTCGAGAGTTCGAGAGGCTCGAGCTTGTTGGGGATATTTGGGAGGGTATGGGTATGGGTATGGGTACGGGTGTCGGTGAGGGGAGACGATGGTTTGCGATACGAAGGTTTGGGTGAGTCGAAGGATGTGAGGATGAGGCTGTAATAGAGGTAGGAGCGAACGGGAGCAAAGTATTGTCGAGGGTTGACTGCCGGCGGGGGCCTGGGGACATGCGCAATCTTGACTTGGGCTGGTGGTGAACAGGTGGAGGTGAGGCGGGTGGGTGAGGCTATGTGAATGAGATGCGGTGAAATTCAAGTATCGTAGATTGGAATGGTGCAAGTCGTAGCAATGGGTTATGTTCGGCGGATGTGTGATACAGAAGGAGGCCCAGGAGTGCGGAGAGTTGGACAGTCAAAGCGTGGATGTTGAAGTTCTCAAACCATTTGCGACGGGCTAGGATCAGAGGAGAAATGGAGATCAACAGACAGACAAGTATAGCGCGGGATGACAAGGTGGTGCAGGGCTGCCAATAAAGTGAAATAAAGTGAGTACAATAGTATAAAGAAAAGCGACAGTTATGTTTTGTTTCTGCTGGGGTATTATTCTGTTCTGCTCTGCTCTGCTCTGAATATTGGCAAGGGAGGCAGAGGGGATGTAGAGTTGTAGACTCGTAAGAAGGTACGGGAACGGGTAGGTAGGTAGATGATTCTGGGATTATCTTGGCGGATGTGGTGGATGCGTGGATGCGTGCAGGGCGTTGACAAGAAGCGCTGGGTGTGTGTCTGGGCGCATCTTCCTTGTCGTGGCTAAACCAGATTGAGCAGTAGAGAATCTATTGGCCATGCACTACACAGCCAGGGTACATATAACCATAATATACGAAGTAACAATGATAGATTCATTTACTCGTATTTATATTTATATTCATGTTCATATCCATCATTATACCTTTGACATTCTTATAAGAAAACAATCGATACTTCATTACTATCACGGGTTGAAACCATTGAGAGAGACTGTCGAGGTATGTACCCCTGGCTGGAGAGGGGACATTAGAATAGGGTCAGAATGGGGCTAGAAAGGGTAGGTACTGTAAGGTAATCAATAGATGACGACTCAAAGGCGCTGATATCAAACATGTGCCCGTTCAGCTTGTCAAACATCAGACATACAAAGTAGAAGTATAGTAGATAGAAAACCCTCTTCTCCTTAGAGCTTGAGACCATCAGTCAGTCAGTCAGTCAGTAGTAGTCACGGCCCCATAGAAGTGAGGCATGCACCTCTAGCCCAACAATACAAACAGTCATCCGCTCCATGACTACCGCAAACCGTTCATTGGGCCCTCCTCTCCGCCCGACTGCCAACAAACATGCCTCACCGTAAGAGAGGACTGCACTGCCATGTATGATGCATCCTGATGGTCCAGTTTCATATTATATACGAGTCTGCAAGATTTCATTCTGGAGAGGAAAGCTGCCAAGCGGGTTTGGAAGTCAATCCAATTATTCCATTCAGATTAAATCACTGTTACTGCTTATAATATACTTTTCAATCCCGGCAAAGGTCATGTCATGTGGATGAAGAAGGTGTGTACGTCCTCGCAGCTGGGGGTTTCGGAGCCTCTTCAGCTGAAAACAATACAAGATTCAAAGTTTGCGAGCCCCTTTTCTCCTCCCCTCCTTCCATTCCACCCCTCCTTATACCAAGTAAGCTCACTCATACTCACAACCTACCTACAACATGTAACCAACTTCACATTTCTGTTTGTTCCTCTTCTCAGCTCAGCTTTCAACAAATAACATCTCGTCCCATCAGCAACCCCCCCCCTCCCCTGCAAGACCCAGCCCACTCCCGCTGAATGATCGCCAGGTGCCCATAATAATCCCTACTATGGCGCCACACTAATGAATTCTGGACTCCACTACTTCCATTCAGAGTCCACCATATCTTATCCAAACCCCCCTCTAAAATGAGATTACCCAGCTGATACGAAGTGAAGTATTTCTCAAAAGAAAACCTTCTCCCTTCCCTACCGCCCTTACTTTTGAATTCAAACTTCTGCTGACTAGAATTAGAAATTTGCTTCCAATCCAATCCCATCACCCTACCTAAGCTAAGCCTCACTCCTTGTCAGCAGAGCAGGGGGCATTCACGCCCACTCACGCACGCACCGATGCCGCGAATTAGCGGCTGTGGAGTTCTTTACTGCCGGGACCGGATCGAGTCAAATCTGTTGGATATCGAGATTCAAAACCGTTGCACCAGTATAGTATATATATAAAAGTCGATATATTGTACAACGACGCATTTAATACCATCGCGGTATCTACCATTAGGAAGCAAAGCAAATCAAATAAAAGCAACTAATGAGTGCTTTTGGAAGGGAAGGCACCAGGTTTTATCTCGGGCAAGTACTCGCGTGAACATCTGCAATCAAGTCAAGTCTATATATTTCTTTTCTTTTCAGTAGCTGGTATTAGTATCTACGAGAAAGTCTTCTGGTACAAGTAACTCCTCGCATACATACTATGAAAATGTTAAACTACGCATCCTTCATTCAAGATTATCAACACATAAGGTAGAAAAGACCTACCTGACCTATGCCATATCCAAACCCAGCAGCCATTTTTTTCACAAGATAACTTCCTCACCTCACCTCACCTCACCTCACCTCACGTCACTTCCC